>CAODLS013250022.1:0-10969 GCA_948243855.1 Flueggea neowawraea | reverse complement strand
TGGATTGTGAGTTACTTGAGTAAAAAGTGGTGTTACTCGAGTAATTGAAGGTTGGATCACGCAAGTAACAATTGGTATTGCTCGAGTGAGTTCATGCTTCAGTGTTGTGTTGGAAATGAGACTTACTAGAGTACCTTTTGGAGTTACTCGAGTGAGCGGGCCAAATTTCTTCCTGGAAGCAAGACTTACTCGAGTAACTCCTTGAGTTACTCGAGTAAGTGCTGAAAAAGGCTGAAACGACGTCGTTTTTTGGTAGGGTTCTATATATACCCTACCCGACTCTCTCCGTCGTCTCTCCTCATTTTGTTCTCTCTCTCATCCAAATTATCTTGGGACACATTCCTGGAGCCTCTCATTGTTCCCATTTCGTTCCTAGAGGTAAGATTACTTATCTAATCTCTTCATTTCATCCATTTCATGCTTCAAATTCGGATTATGGGTTTTAGGCCGAATTTGAAATGGGTTTCGGATTTTGAGTGATTCTATGGTAATGAATGTTGTAGGTTGTTAGATAATGATTGTTTCAGGTTAGATAAACATGATTCAAACTTTGAATCAAAGGTTTTGATGAGATACTGAATGGGCTAGGGTTATGTTCAGATTTTGTGAAATTTTTAGAAATGTGGAGTTGTTTTTGAGAAACCAAATATGGATTCGTGTTCCTGAGGTTGATTAAGACCAATGTAGGTGATTGAAATCGATTTCTAAATTGGAATGTTTGTGTAAT
Organism: Flueggea neowawraea; assembly: GCA_948243855.1. Classification (NCBI taxonomy): domain Eukaryota; kingdom Viridiplantae; phylum Streptophyta; class Magnoliopsida; order Malpighiales; family Phyllanthaceae; genus Flueggea; species Flueggea neowawraea. The sequence continues at coordinate 10,242 of CAODLS013250022.1, read as the reverse complement.
TTGTCATTTGAGGACCAAATGTGATATTTACCATTTAAGGAGCAAAATGTGATTTTGCATTTGTGTGAGGACTAATTTAGATATTTAGAGATTCTATGAGGATTAATATGCTCTTTTGGGGAATTGAGACCAAATATTAAGTTGAGATATTTTGGGAACTAGTTGGTAATTTTTCAAAGTTTGGGGACTGAGCTGTAATTTTACACTGTGGTGTAATAATTGGATAATCATATTAGACACTGGGCCGAAATAGATTTTTGGGGTTTGTTGGAGTGTTTGGGTTGCATATGCATTTGCACGTATTTTGGTACAACCACGGTACCATGTTTGATCTGTGTATGTATTGTCTGTTCCAACTTTGTTGGTTTCTGAGAAGACCAGTCATTCACTAGTGGGCCGTGCTCTAAATTATTTCTCGACGTCTACGTAAGTGTAGTAGCACTTTAGACACGTAGGTTGTGTCCTCTAAATTTCGTATATATTTTGTTGTGTTGAACTTTGCATGAAATTAGAATAATTAAAGGACTGAAATTCCTAAAATCTGATGTACGTGAAAACCTATGTTGTGGAAACTCGGTTTTCTCTAAAATGATTTTTGGTCTCTGAAATAAATATTAAGTGCAATATTTATTGTGATCTCTGCAATGAACGTTTTGGATTTTGATAATATATTCCGGAGCTAGTATATTTTATTGAAATAATTATTGTTTCTGAATACTAAATATTTTTGAAATGAATATTTTGTCTGAAAGTTTGTTATCATTTTTTGGAAAATGATGTATGTGTTCAATATGGTACTTATTTGAATACTTTGAATAAATATTGAAATGTTTTGGTGAAACATCTTGTTTTGGGACACTCAACTACGAGATAGCGTAGTCCTGATATACCAGAGCTGTATTATTTGCCAGTGTGGCTATACTTATGCCTTTAGTGGCCTATACTCGCCTTTATGGCTATACCATAGTGCCTTGTGTGGCTAATATCCGCCTTCAGTGGCTATTATCGAGTTCGGTTAACTCGATGAATATGAACTTTGGTCCCAGTTTGAAAATGTTTTGAACAACAGTCTGAAAAATGTTTTGAAACTACTCTTTGAAAATTCTTTGGAATTTATCTGAAAATATTACGGTATTTAAGTCTGAAAATAATTTGGAAACCATCTTTGAAATAAGTTGAGTATTGTTCTTTGGAATATACTCGAAAGTGAACGTGAATTTTGAAAAGTATTTGATAGGAAAACACTTTGGCTATTTTGAGATTTGAGAAAATTAAACGTGATATTTAATTTCTTCATCTAATCAATTTTGATAATTGTTTATTGTATGCTCTGTAAGCAAAATGGATTGCAAAGTGGATTTTGAACTAAGTTATTTATATACGAGTGTATATACATATATATGATATTATCTGGATATATACGTGCATGTGGTAGTTTTCAAAAATGTTTTCAAAACCCTTTTGAGAAGTCTGTGCCGCTCTATTGTGTTATCCGCTCACTAGGGAATCTTACCCCTTTTATTTTTTTTTTGTCTTTGTTCTACATCACTTTTCAAGTGATTTTGATAGCAGTCGGTTGGTTCTTCCGCTCCCAGTGAGTGACATATTGTTCGGGCCAAGTTTTTGTTATGTTAGTCGCTCCACACCGGGTAGTGGGTTATGGACTTGTATTTGTTAAATAATGTTTAACGGTTTTACTTAAATTATTTATTTAGTATTTTGATATTATAATTATATTTTAATTATATTCAGGAATATTGTTTTTGGAAAACTTATCTTGTTAAACTGTTTTAATATGGTAATTAAGCCGACTAATAATATGAATCTTGGTAATTTATGTTCTCCAAGGCTTGTTCGAGATGAGTCGCGCTCTCATAGACGGTTCGTCTCGTACGTCGGTCGCGATCCGACTTGGATCGTGACAGCCACAAGCATGGAGAGGGGCGGAGAGGGAGGAAGGGGTGGTGGGGGAAACGACGAATAGCGTTACTGTGAAGATAGAGAAGCATTGAGGTTGTGTTTGGTGGATTAAGGAAGAAGAAGAAAGAGAGAGAGAGAGAGAGAGAGAGAGAGAGAGAGAGAGAGGTGGAAATCTATTTGGAATGGGTGGTCTTTAACTTTAAAGGAGGGTATTTTCGTAAACTTTTATTTCTATTTACTTCGTCAATCAAAAACAAGTCTAAAGAGATGTATATGCTACATCCAGAAAATGTGAGGACCTACCTACTAATTAGGATATACTTTAGGGACTCGAAAATTAATTTTCCTATTTGCTTTGACTTATACTCATTTTTGTTGTGTTTGTTCTCATTTTCGTTCTCATTTTATTGTTGTTCTCGAGTTGTACTCGTATTGTTCTAGAGTTGTACTCACTTTTAACTGGTTCAAAGAGTATGGTCAACGAGCCGTCAACTTTCTAACGCATGGTCAACACACAGTCAATTGATGTATTTTTGTGGATATTAATTATGTGTTTTTATTTTTTGTAAGTTTTTGACATGTTTTATTTGTGAATGTTGCCTTTTTTGTTGTATATTTATGTACTTCTCCCTATATTACATATTTAATTATTTAATATAAATTTAATATTAAATAATTAAATTTTTTTAGAGGGATGGAGGGAGGGAGGGAGGGAGAGAAGGGGAGAGAGAGATAGGGAAAGAGAGAGAGAGAGAGAGTTAGGATTGGGAATTTTGGTTCTTGGGTTAAGAATTAGAAGAAGAGTAATTATAATTCCAAGAAATTGTTTTTGAGAATTGGAATTGCAAATTCTTTATGTTAGCCAAACAATATTATTGGAATTTGTTGGGTCTAATTTCTCAATTATATGCTCAATTCTAGACTGTCAAACGGTGCATCAATGTTACTCTGGGCGTGTTAGCTATGTCGTGAGTTGACACAGTATATTGCATATTTTTAATATATCATAATACTTAAAAAATACTTCAATTTCCTTATTTTTTTTACATTCATTCCAAAAAGAATTCAACCAATGCCATTAACTCTCAATGCTACTTTGGTCGTGTTATATTTTTCATATGTTGACACAGCATATTGCATATTTTTTGTATATTGTAATTCTAAAAAAATGTATCAAATTTCCTTATTTTTTTACATTCATTCCAAAAGAATTCAACCTATGCCTTATTTTTTAGTATATTGTAATTAAAAAAAATGTATCAATTTCCCTTACCAAACACCCCACTGAAAATAGCCATGGGTTAGGTTTGAGTCGGGTTAGGATTAATTAATAAATTTGAGTGTTTTAATAGAGGAAATTACATGTTTGGGCTCATTTGTAACTTTTTTGGGATGAATTACATTAACATCTCTAAGGTTTATCATATTCAGCGATTGTGTCCTTAAAGTTTAAAAATATTGTGATTGCATTCCCATGGTTAAACGTAGTCAGGAGGTGACGGTTCATGTCAATTTTTTTTACGTGGCATATGTCCCACCATCTGACGTGGCTAGAAAGATTGTTTTGCCCTTGGTTTGATTAAATTAAATTTTGCCTCTCTCTCAGTCTTTCCTCTTATCTCTCTCTATCTTTTTCACCACCACCACCAGACTCTACTACCACATCCTCTCACTCTCTCTTGCCATCAACCATCATCCCCTTCTCTTTCTATCTCCTCAACTACAACCCAATTAAAACCATAAAAATTCCTAAATTTCAAAACAAAAAAACCCAGAGACTTTCAAAATTAACAATTAACTAAACTAAAATCCAGACAAAAATAGCATCAAATCAATTAAAAACAAGAACTCGGAAGAACCAACAAACCTATCAATTTACAAATTAAAACTCGGAAAAGACGAAACCCAGAAAAGGAAAGCCAATCGATTTACAAAAGCCAAATGCTTAATCAGTTGTTGTTCCATCTCCTTCTTCAAGTCCATCTTTCAGTCAACTACTCTGAAACAATCACAACGCCACTCAGCAAACACATTCACTTCCACAAAACCCAAAACTCCATTTCCCTAACCAATCAATATCAACCCAATTCTTCTCAAGAAAACCCAGTTACAAGCTCCTCCCAATTATCAAACTTTAGAGCACCAACCAACAACACATCCAAAATCAAACAAGCTGCCTGAAATTAAAAACAAGAACTCACATCAAGAAATTACATTTTCAGCTAAAAATACAGAAATTAAATGGACAGAGTGTAAGAGAGCAAGGATTAGAAAACAAACCTGAAATTAAAAGAGACAAAAGAGAGATGAAGAGATGGTGTGAAACTGAAATAACAGGGGATGGTGCGGGGCTCTTTCCTTGCACTCTAGTGGCTCTCTTCTTCGCACCCATCAGCGCGGCGGCGACGAGCTTCTCCCAGGTGTGCCACTTCGCGGACAAAGAGGACGAGAAGCGACATTGTTTTGAGGGAGCGGATGGACAGATGAAGCGGTAGCGTCGTTTTGAGGGAGGGAAGGATAAGGATATGAAAGAGGACGAGAAGCTCGAGGGGAGAGGCCGACGGCTGTAGTCAATTTTGATTGGTGGTGGTCGGGAAGAGAAGCCAACGAATCTATTGGGAAAGAAAGGCCAGATGAGAGAGAGAGAGAGAGAGAGAAAGTGGGGGATGGGATAGGAAGAAGGGGTGAGGGCTTGGTGATGGTCGGGAAGAGATGATGTGGTTTGGAAAACAAGAGCGATTTGTGTTTGGAGAAACGAGGGTGAACAGAAGAAGGGCGATGGTTCCTTGTCTACTCATCTAGAGAGAGAGAGAGAGAGAGAGGGAGAGAAGAGATGAAGAGAAAACATGAATCCGACGTTGTTTAAACATGTCAAACCTTAGGGACGCAATCGTAGAATATGTAAAACTTCAGGGATGCTAATGTAGAAACGGTGCATTTTTCTTACAAAACGCTCCGCAGAACAATTTTCCAAAGGAAGACTAAAGACTTTTGGAGCAATTGACCGTTGCCCACGTATGATCCTGCACCTATGCTAAATCTTTCCCATCCTGACGGTTCTTTTTCGGTTGAGGTTGGGTGGTTAATTTCATTTCATTACATTCAAAACTGACCACTTTGATTCGATTTAAAACGGGTGAAACCAAACCGATGCTCTGAGCTTTGTAAGAACATAGCATAAGATGATTGGGAAAACGATTAAAAGAGAGGACAATTGTTTAATGGGAAGAGATGTGGAGGAAGAGTAATGGCAACTGAATGCTGAAGCATTGATTCCTTTCAAGTACATATGTTGACTGGTACCACCTTTGCCATTCACACTTCTTGCCCTCCTTTCCTCACATCATCTTACGTGCTGCCCCACTTTTTTTTGCACTAATATACAGTGAGTTTGTTTCAAGTAAATTTTATAGTTTTGCCACTATAAACTGATTGAGATCAATTTGATAGAAGTAGATTATCGAAATAGATTATATAACGAAAATTAGAAAGATCGCACATCTTTTTAAGAACAAATTCATTTTATACAAAATGAATCTAATCCAAACAAACACTCTCAACACCTAGTCAACATTATAATTAATTGATAGCATTTAATTAGGTTGTTGTTTGCACAAATTAGTTTGCCATATATGTAAGATTTTAGTATATAGTTTGCACAAATTTAACTCCAATGATTAAATTAATAGGATTTTTCAAATGAAAGGATTAATAACCTATTTTGAGCAAATTTCAGGGATTCAATTATAATTTTCAATAATTTAGCTTTGCTGCTTCTTTTTTTTCTATGAATTTAACAATATCGGAATATTCGTGTGTAGTAGAGGAAGTTTTTTTCTTAAAAAAAATAGTTGCTGTATATTCTAAAATAGAAATAAAGCTGTTGATTCAAATCAACTCATTTTAGTATTTTTTTTAACTTTTTTGGTTATTTTTTTTAGCAAGTATAGGTTCTTGATTAAGATCATTTGGTTTGGTTGATGTGGGTGTCCACAGTATTAGAAATGCTATTCATTATCGAACAAAACACTAATCATATTAGACATTATGGGGTGTTCTTTTAATAAACTGAAAACAAACAAACAGCACTATATCGATTAGTGATTGCGGATTATATACAATTAAGTTAAAATAGATTAATAAATTATATCTTTAAAATAACAATGTTTTTTTAAAAAATTAAAATGAACGTATTATTTAAATATTGAAAAAAATAAACCTACTGAGTACTGAGTTCGAATTCCGAAATTGGTGCGGTCCTTTCTGCAATCCAATGATGAGAAAAATGCCAACAGTTATCCAAAAAATATTGGTAAAGAAAAGAAAAAGAAGCAAGGAAATTACATTATCATCCCTAAAGTTTAATGTATTCTCCTATTGCGCCCTAATTTTTAAAAAGGCATCTATTACGTCCTTGGGTCTCACTTGCGTCAATCAAGAATAATGTGTCACATTACATTTGATGACGTGGTACATGGGTCGCATAAAAAGTTCTCCTTAATGACAATTATTCCCTAACTCAAGCATCATCAATTCCTCGTTATCTGACACTCATTGAACAATCACAAAACCACCACCACCTTATCCAAACTCCCCTATATTGAACCCATTCAACGAATCAAAAATCACAACCACATAATCCATTCAAGAAACCGAAAAACACAACCGCAGAACCTATTCAACAAATCAAGGTGTTAATCTAGGTTTTCTTCTATAACATCCAACTTAAGTAGGCAGTTGAAGCTTGATGTATAAGTGTATATGGATGGAAATGTTTATAAATATAAGGACTTGACAATTTAAGTAACTCAAACTCGAACTTTTGGGATTAGGGGTTGAAAGGCCATTAGTTGTCAGATGTTGCTTGAGGACAACTGCGTGAAAACTTGAACAGTGGTGGGGCAAACCTCGAAAGTTGAGAGGGAAGCCCTGAGTATAGGCGAATAACCCAAGATCAAACTTTTGGACTTAGTGGTTGGAAGTTCATTAGTTGTTAGATGTTGCTTAAGGACAATTGCGTGCTTATGCCGGGTCGTGACATCTTCTTAACATCAAGATTAGGAAAACAAGAACTCTAACACAATTTCAATCGAGTAGCATAGAACCCATTAGGTCGATTTGCTGTTTTGAGACAAAGATTTAGCTTGTTCGGTGAAGAATAGCAAAAATCAGTTGAAGAGTGAGCTTGCGAGCTCGATCCAATCGCAAGAATGATAACAGCTTGAAGTGAATTAGGAGGAATTAAAAATTACAGAATGAAAATCCAAAATCAACAAAATTCAAAAATTACATTAAATATATACTGAAAAATGATGAAAATTGCAAAATCAAATCAAACCCAAAATTAATCTTGCTGCCATAAACAAACAATCGACTTAGAAACTACAAAATCTAAGAAACCCAAACTTCAAAACGTAAAAAACCAGACTTTGAGACCTTCTACTAACCAAAAATTGTTCCTCAAGTATTGCTACTATGGCTTCATATGACAAATGAGATGTGGAGGATTTGAGAGAAAAAAAAGGTTGTAGAAAATATAGTAGAAAGTAGTGGTGGTAGCACCGTGGAAGGGGAAAGAAAGAGAAAGAGAGAGAGAACCGATGCCTCACCATTTTTGCTTCTCCTTCTCCTTCAAGCCTTTCCCATTCAGCGAGCCTAAGATTGTGATTTGAGTGGAACAAAATTGAAGGTTTGTGAGGTTATTAACGTCCAAATTTGAGGTAGAGGTGAATTGAAGAGGAGAAGTGGTGGTCTTGTCGAGTTTGTTAGGTGAAATAGGGAAGTATGAGGTATAGGGTTTTGAATGGAATAAAGAGAAGGTGAAGAATGAAGGTGGGTTGGGTTTGGTCTTAGAGAGAGGGAGAGAGATGCAAATTCTATGAAGAAGAAAGATAATGGTGAATATTAAATTAAAGTGAATGCAACTTTTAATGTTTTCTGTTAATTATGACTACCACTGTTAAAAGAGAGGGATGCAATAAAAGAATACGTTAAACCTCAGGGATGCTAATGTAATTTTTCTAAAGAAGAATTACGTTTTCTTGGTCCAACCCAAAGAAGAATTATGGAGTTTGTATTTAAATGTCATCAAATGTATGCAGATTGATCAATTGCAGTTTGTGAATCCGCGTCACATTAAGTTAGGTACAATAGCATGACACTAACTTCAAACTAATAATAATTCAACTCATTTTCAAAACCTCTAGCTTACATAACTCATCTCAGCATTTCAGTCACTTGACTTCAATTTATCATTCTGTTTTATTTTGTCAATAGTCTATCATTCTTCACATCAAGCTAGACTTGTTGCCGGTTTCAGAATCGGCAGTTCCGGTTTCTGAAATGGAAGAACCAGAACCAAACCGTCGTTCCCACGGTTTGTTTCGATTCCAGTTCGGTTCTCATTCCAGTTTTGACCGGTTTTGATCAACTTTGACCAGTTCAACTGCAGGTTTAACCGCTGATTTCGGTTCGATTTCCTCTCTTTAAAAAAAAATTGTTTTTAACCCTCTATTTTTTCCGTCAATTATTTTTTCAGTTTGTAAATTTTATTATATTGAATAATTAACTATAGTACTAATAATACATTGTATTCTATTTTTTTAATAATTTTAAATAAATTAACTATTTTACTAGTAATTACATCACATAATTTTAAATAAAATAAAAAAAAAAACTAAAAATTTTCTTAAAATAAGTTTTAAAAATATCAGAACTATAAACTTTTTCTTTCGCTCTTCCCTCATCTTTTTGGGTGAAAATTGGTTGAGTTTGACTCTCTTGAATTCCAATATTTTTAATTTCAAAATTTTTATTTCTACTAAATTTTTTTATTGATGCAAATATTAATTAAATGTAATGAAATAACTAAATAACTAAATTAAACTATAGTAAAAAAATGGGAAGGAATTTGAAAAAATGTAATTACAAAACATAACTTAGAAAAATATATAAAACGTAATTACAATAATAAAATATATAAATAATTAATTAAAACAATTTAGAGCAAAATGAATTTAGAAAGAGTGAGAATGTAGAAGAGATTGAGAGATAATGAATGATGTAAAATTGGTAAAATGAGATATTTATAGAGTTGAAAAAAGAAAAAAACAAAAAAAAAAAAATAGCAGTTTGAACCGGTGGTTGACGGCCGATTTCATAGTTTTTGGAGAGATCGAACCGAAACCTGAACCTCAACCCTCGGGTTTTAGTCAGCTGATTTTGGTTCCAGTTCGATTCCAGTTTTGACCGATTTTGATCGGTTCAGTTCCAGTTCGGTTCAGCGGTTTTGATTTGAAAATAACATGTCTACATCAAGCAGTAGCATCCTTCATATCAAACAATCCGAAATTATGCTAGTCCTAAATAGAGCCAAATTTTCTTAATTCTGGTAACAAATTGGTTCAATGATTAGCATACTAATCTTGAATATATTACCTGTCCAAAGATTAGGTTTCAAATATCAGAAAGAACTTGTTTGTTTAAAGACATTTGTTTGATGGGAAGAAAACCCCGAATTAGTTTTTGAAGAAATATGACTAACCCACCCTTAAGTCTACTTAACTAGGCCGACCCCACACAAAAATGGTACTACATAGTTGTCTATTCAGCCAGACTGACTCTGCAAATGTGGGGATGAATAAAACCCGGTTTACTGAGCGATATCCTTCAAAGTATATTAAAACAAAAATAATTAAGGAAGAAAAGCTTGACTCTACTCAAGTCACTAAGTATTACTCGTTAAAACAAATAATTTTGAGGAATCAGATTCACACCCCACCAATAATAAGCAATGACTCCCCCTATGAGTCGTGACCAAGAAGTTGGTGCTGCTTACACCCCTCCTCAAGTGTGTAATGTATGGACTAGATTTCTAGTCAAGCCTGTGCTTGGATTTATTCTCTCCAGTAGCTCTAAATACCCCAAAATTCAACTTAAACGCCTAGCACGGGTACACAAAACTTAAATCAGACTAGACTGACCTCAATTATGCATATGAAGTCTTTCCCCGAAAGAGACAAGTATGACATGCGTGATTTGGCATCTGGGAAAGAACAAGAAATTTCCCTGCATATCATTTCTGCTGACATCTGGGAAAGAACAAGGAATTTGCCTGCATATCGTTTCTGCTGAAAGCTAATTACGTCCCTTTTGGTCTTCATATGATAAACGTGATTTTATTTACCCTGTTGGATACAATGGCAAGAGTGATTGCAGCAATTGAGCCAAGTTCAATTCTGATCTTTAAACACCAATCCTGCATGTCTCTGAATAATCCCCCGTGGCTCCACCTTTTTCTGTTCCTTTTGCCCTCTGTATGCA
>CAODLS013249371.1:0-13121 GCA_948243855.1 Flueggea neowawraea | reverse complement strand
CAAATTGAATATCTAAATTCTACCCAAAACACGAAAATTAATCTTTCTTACCATTTTCCCTGCCATTTTTTAAGAGTGGGTGGGTTTATCTTTCTTTCGACTTTCACCATCGGATTGAAGAATGGGTGAGCCACAGATTCACTGTCAATGTCGAAAGAGAGAGAGAGAGAGAGAGAGGGATCGAGAGAATATCCTCGAGGTGGAGAGAGAAGAAACGCTGAAATAGAGAGTCGAATAGAAAAACGCAAAAAATAGGGAGACAAGCTGAGAAGAAACGTGAAAGAGAGAGAGAAGAGAAAGAGGAGAGGAGGAAGAATGCAGATTAAGATGTCATTTTGATTTATTAAAAAGGTTTGGGTCGGGTGAGTCATGCGATTTGGGTCAGTCGATTTACAAACCTGGTACAGGTTGATCGATTAAATGGGTTCGGGTTGGGTTTGGCACATGTGCATTTTTTGGTCAGAAATATGAAGAAAACTGCCATAGTGACCTTCGGTAAAAAGAATTTAAAGTTGGGTGACCATGTGGTGATAAAGAGGACTTTAGTGACCTTACTTAAATCTTTTAAAAGTTTGGTGACCGTAAGTAAAATTTTCCCGAATTTTTTAATGATATTCAATTGGTTTCCAAACTGTATTCAATTGGTTTTTCAAATCTATGGAATGTTATTTTAGTATCCAAACAAACTAATATTTTTTTTATAAAGAGGATGATACCTCACCAGTTTTATGAATGTCCTCGTTTATGGTGGAGGAATACTATAGCTTGCAATGGTTTTATCTTTATCTAGAATCTCTCTTAGACCAGGCGGGGTACACTAACTCGTGGAATCCCCTAGTGAAATTATATCCCTACTTGGCAAGATAATCAACTGCCACGTTACATTCCCCATAAACATGTAAAACATTAACACTCTAATTGTCACTGATCAATCTTTTTATCGCATTAATCAGTGCCCATTGTTGATTGGCAAATACCTCTTTCCTATTGATCCATGTAACAGTTGCAATGTTATTATTTTTCACGCAAACATTCATGTAACCCTCCTTCCAAGATAACTCAATTCCTTTGTAAAGACCCAAAGTTCTACTGTGAGAGGATTACATTTGCCAAGATTAATAACGAACCCTTTTAACCACTCCCCACGCTCGTTACACAGAATACCCCCAACCAAAGCAAAACTAGTGTTAATATAATATGAACCATTTGCGTTAAGTTTAACTGTGCCCACCATTGGCGGTTTTCAAGACGCACCAGCCCTAGCATTGTTACCTTTCATATTAAGATCTTCCAGCCTTTGCATAGCCTTGAAACTCTCATTCTATAAACTCTAATTCAGTCACTCATTCTTGAAATTATTTTGTTAGTGAATAAGCGTTCATTGCACCACTTCCAAAGATACCAGCAGGCAACAACAAAAGTAACATTCCAATGCGTACCCTCATTATTAACTTTGGTACTCTTAAGGTTATTAGGCAACCAACTAACATTCTCAATATTCAAGAAATTAGCTATAGGTTGATCAACCACAAGGTAACTCCAGACAGAAATAGCAAAATCACATTTTTCAAAATATGAGACCATGACTCAATATGCTTCGGACAACAATCACAAAAAGGGTTTTTAGTCATGTGACGTTCATACCCTTTTTCATTTGTTAGAAGGCCATTATGAAGAATAAGCCAGAGAAAGGTTCAAATTTTTTGGGGCCTGGAAACCTCCAAATTGTCTTCCATTTAGCATCTTCATGCTGCCAAGTTTGTTCCCTAAGTAAAGCATAGGCCGAGGAGGTGGAAAGATTTCCTCCACTAGTATGACCCCAAAAAACTTGATCATTTCCATCATCAAGGCTTGGTGGTTTGATTCCTGCAATAACATCGTATCTGTCAATAGATAACAGAGAATGAAACAACTCCCAATTATAGTTACCTTCCTTAGTTACATAATGACAGACCGTCTTGTTCCTGCCTCTGTGATAACTCTATATTACAATATTCAATGAATTGTTTATCCCCCACCCACAGATCTTTCCAGAAATTAATATTGTTATCATTTCCAATAATCCACCATAGTCCTTTGAGGACTTTATGCCATACTTTTGAAATGTGTTTTCAGATATGAGATCCATTGATATTCCTTAAGCTCAAAAGGATATCTCTATCTATTCTCATATACTTTGCTCGCATCACCTGAACCCACAGTTTATCACGATTAACAATTAACTGCAAAGCAAGCTTCATCAAGAAAGCCTGGTTACAAAGGTGAAGATTCTGAATACCAAGTTCACCCTTATTCTTTGGTTGACAAATCATTTTCCAAAAGACCAAGCTATTTGGCCTAGTATTATTTCCTCCCGCCCACAAGAAACGTCTATAAAGCTTTTCAATAGCATTAATTGCCCCAACTGGCATCAATGTTGTTTACATATTGTAAATCAGAATTGCATTAAGAACATATTGAATCTGTGTTACTCTCCCTACTAAGGAAAAAATTTTGGCATGCCACGTGGATAACCTTTGCAAGACTCGGTCAACAACCTTTTGTTAAGTGGTTTTGACCACTCTTTTATAAAGTAACAAAACCACAAGATACAGACCAAAATCATTTTCCAATTTGAAACCTGCCATGTTACTAAGACTCCTTGCCTCTCTCAAGGAAATGCCATTGGAAACATACACAATGGATTTCTCCTTACTAACGGGGTGCCCAGAAATAGCACAAAAGTGTTGCAAAATGTCGTTAACCAAGAGGACTTGTTTCCTCTCCGCCCAACAAAATAATAACAGATCATCAACGAAAAATATATGGCTAATGGGCGGACCGCCCCTACACACAATAAGTGGTTTCCAATTTCCTAATTCTCATTGTTTGTTTGTAGCATGAGCCAATCTCTCCACATAGAGGATGAAGAGATATGAGGAGATTAGATTACCCTGTCTGATACCTCTTAATTACCAAAATTCAGTGGTTGGTTGACCATTCCACAATACCTGCATAGAGACTAAAAAGATATAGAATACCTGATAAACAACCTTTATAACTATAGCTTGGAAGGTTACTGGCTTCTTTAGTAAAAAGACTTTCATAAAACTCGAAAGTCCCCTCTTTTAACACCTCCTCATCCCAAAACCAAGTTTTACCATCCAATTTTAGCATAGCAATCTCACTCCTCTTAATTATAGCCTTGGTTTTGGAATAAAAAAATTTAGTGTTACGATTACCCAATTTGAGCCAGCCACGCCTAGATTTCTGTTGCCAATATATCTTTTTTTGCAACAAAACAATTTAATAATCCTTCTATACTGCCACTAGAATCTCTTATAATTGTTCAAAAAATGTCTTTTATACGTTTTTCCAAAAGTCTCTTTCTTTTGTCAATGTGGCCAAACATTGAAATATTCCACCTTTCAGCATCACTAGAAAAATTCTTCATAGAGGCCAAAATATTATTACTTGCTCCCCAATTGTGATCCACCAAAGTGTTGAAAGACGCATTCGTAACCCATGCATTGATAAATTTAAAAGGCCTTTGGAAATGATGTTTACTTATGGAATTTGTTATTAAGAGCAACGACCTATGATCAAAATGAAGTTTCGGAAGATGCAACACTTTTGCTGTTGGAAAAAGATCAAGGAATCCATAGTTTCCCAAGCAACGATCAATGCGTACCAAAAGTTTTCCTCTCGACCAAGTATACTTTGGACTTTGAATCCGAAATCATTCATGTTGCTGCCAAGAAACCATTTGCTAAAGAGAATACATGGATTCTGACTCGTGCATGCCCTTGCCTGTCTGTCATCCGCTGTTAATCTCGCATTGAAATCACCACCCAACACCCAAGGATTTGAACCAACTAGGCTTTGCAATCTAGTTAATTATTCTATAATTCTTAGCGAATATGGTTCTTAGGGCTAGCATAAATACAATTTAGATGAAATATGGTTCTCTGATCAAGTCTCACTTGCATATGGATAAGTTGAAAGGAGTGATCCACTACATTTATTTGAATATTCCCATTCCACATAACCCGAATACCCCCTCGATAACCATCTGCGTCATTACGATACAAAAATTCAAAACCATTGCTTCTAATAATTCAGCCTGCAATCTCTCCATAAACTCGCGGTTCAAAGACAACCACAATTAACTGGTTGTGAACCCTCTTATATTGCAAAAAGCATCTTCGAAAATCATCATTTCCTACCCCTCGGCAATTCCAACATAAAACTTTAATCATTGGATAAACCACCACAGTAAAACGAACCACACATAAAGTCTACAGTTCATTAAGGTCCTTCTCCACTCCTTGGTCACCTACACTGAATTCTTCCACACAATCATTAACTACAATTGTGAACATTCCTTTTCCAGTTGTTCATCTATCAGTCTATCTGATTTAGAAGAGTTATGTTTGTATTTCAGGCTTTTCCTAACCTTGAGAGAATGAGCCTTCCTCTTCGTTTTCTTTCCTCTATCCAGGGGACGACTTTCATACATTCCAAGCGTATAGTTTGTATAGGAAATGATACTAGCATCCATCTTGGTCAAAGTCGGGGTAGAAAAGCTTGTTCTTAGCTTGGAAATGGTATCATTGTATGCTTGGATGTGTTTAGTGTTGTGTTCTTCTTGGTGGAGTCATGATGGTATAGTGAGATTGGGAAAAAAACTCTCAGAATCCCATTGTGCAACATTGTTGTAGGAGTTAACATCTCTTGGGCTGGTTCATTAATAATCAGATGACCTTGCTCACTTTAGAGTTGTCGGTATCAACATATTGTTGTTCGGCCTAGTCTGAAGCCAACCCACTCTTACCTCCTGCAGTATCCTGGTTGGGCTTCTTCGAGCTCAACCCAATGCTCTTACTGGCTATTTTTTTTATTATCTATTGCTCCTCCAATTGTATTTCCTGTTTCAACTTTCTTTAATTCCTTACTGATAGAGTCCCTATAATTTTGCACCTGCACAACCTTTCCTTCCATATTACTTAACACCTTATACCTATAACCTTTTCCATTGCTCCTTTTATTTCCTTGCTGAGTTTTTTTTATCGCTCCCATGTTTTCCTAAATTAGTGGCCTGTTTTCTGGGAATATGATGTGTTCTTTGTAGAGCATGCACCCAATCTCCTAAAGCATTTTCCGACAAAACACGACCATTGGTTGGCACCGTACCAACTTCAGTATTGATTTGGTTACTTTTTGATGACCCGCCTGTCGATGCTAGGCCATACTCACTATTTACCAAACCCCCTATCTGTGGCTTGTAGCTTTTTGGGCATTTCTCCTGCAGATGCCCAACATACCCACATTTGTAATGAATTAGGGGTATACCTTCATATCAATCATTTGCATAAGATTATCGATTATATTCATAGAGACAATAGGTTTTGTGAGATCAATCTCCACCGCCATTCAAGCAAATTTACCTCTCCCCCTAGCCTCCGTATTATAATCAATACGTAATACTTTTCCAAGCACATTTCCAATGGCCCTGATTTTGTTCTTGTAATATTAAAATGGTAGACCTGGAAATCTCACCCAAGCAGTTAAAGCGTTAAGCCAATCAATACGTAATACTTTTTCAAGCACATTTCCAATGACCCTGATTTGGTTCTTGTTGTAATATTAAAATGGTAGACCCGGGAATTTCACCCAAAGCCTCACTAATTTTGATGAAAACGATGGTTGACCATGGCTGAACTATAAGGAATGTGCCTCGGGTCATCCATGACCCTTCTAGTAGAGCCCTAACATAATCTGACTCCTGAGCAAGTTTCACAGGAAAATAATAGTTTTCGAGATCTATAATCTCAAACTTACCATTCGGTTTCCATAAGTTGTTTACAGTATGAAGGCCTTTATAGCCTAGCCCTCCAGCCAAAAGCCTCACCACAGCCGTTTGTTTCAATGTTGCATGAAGTTGTTTTGCACCTTCTCTAAGAAGTGGATGGCCGGGGATAGACCTGCTTGTGTCGATCATCACATCCTCGTCATCCAGCTTGAAATACCCATGTTCATTAAGATCCACATCGTGCTCTTCAACAGTATTGGCCAATAATTTGTCCTTAAAAGTCATACGAGGGTTAGGAGTATGTTTCACTGGTTCAATCTCCATCTTGGTTTGGACACTTTTCAGGAGTTTTGATCTTTTTTTGGCTCTCGCTCAACTTGCAGGTCTGGAGGGTGACCTTTTAGCAAGTGTGGCGTGGTGGAGCTCCGGGGATCTAAAGCGCCGTAGTCATGATCTGGTAATTGAAAAATCGTTGAGGCTTTTTGTCGAGCACCTAGTGAACAGATAAAGACAAGAAAGCCACTCTTTAATTTAGAGAGAAAAATCTGGAAATCATTATTCAATTGATTTTCGTTTAGATCCATTAACTGTTATTTTGGTATCTAAACGATGTTCAACAGGTTTTCAATCTTTATCATTGTGGTATTCAAACCCATAAGGTGTTATTATTTTGGTTTTCAATATTTTATGAAATATTATTTTGGCTTAAAAGTAACAATTCAAACGGTTTCAATTATATCCTTGTATTTTTATTTTGGTATCAAAACAATTTCGAATGATATTCATCTGGTATATATTTTTTAAATTTTCCAATGGTAGCAGCGTAAATTACACGCCATCACCATGGTCGCGTGAATGACACATGCTAAGATGGGAAACACAAAAAGTTCAAGTACGCTTGTACTTTGTGAAGTTTGAGTCTAATTTGTAAAACAATTATTTTGAGAATCATTTATGATTTCCAGGAGTTGGATCGTAATTATGTAATTGGTCGTTAAGATAAATGCCCAAAAAAATATAAATTTAATTATAAATTATAAAAAATAATATTAAAATTCGAATCAAACAGATTTGACCCGGAGTGACCCGGGTCCAAAACCACCAAAAACAAATATAAAAAAGAAAGCGGATACCTTTTGTTTCCCTGTCGTCCTCCCAAGTCCAAACCCCTTTCGAATCTCTATAGAAACCCTAATTCCTCTTCCAGTCTTCTCACTCTCGCTCATGAATTTCCCTTTACTAATAACTCTCCCACTCTCCCCATCCCCTAACTAACTCCACCTTTGTCGTCCCACACAAACAAACACACTTCTCGAAAATCTCCACTTAGGGTTTCCTCTCTCAGGCACAATCATGTCTCTACCTCCGATGACATGTGTCCACGTCACCGAAGAATGCCTCCGCGAATGGAAGAGCGGGAACTTCGGCTTCCGTGTGGCAGACCCCGTCCCCATGCTTCGCTTCCTATACGAGCTCTGCTGGATTGTGGTATTGTTGCTTCAGCTTTCTGCTTTGTTTTCTAAAATTTATGGACGTGCCCTTTTTTTTTTCATTTTGATTATATTTTTCTTTTTTGTAGGTTCGGGGAGAATTACCGGTTCAGAAGTGTAAGGTAGCATTGGAATCTGTAGAATTTTTGGATACAGCGTCTGGCGAAGATTTGGGCTCCACTTTTGCCGATATTATTGCTCAAATGGTTCATGATGTGAGTTTTATTTTTGGTCATCGGTTAATATAGTGATGCTAGGTTCTTTAATGAATGTGAACGATATTATCTTTGCCTCAGCATGTATGTTTGTCTCTGAGTTGAAGCTTTGGGATTTTTACTTAATGGAAGCATGCGAGATTGATATCAACAATTCAATGGTTGTTCCGTTATTTATTGCTTTGGAGAAGCTAAGAGTTAGCTCCTGCAATCTGATACTGTCATTTGTCTATCTCCAATAATATAACTTGAAAGTGGTGGAGAATTAACGGGTGAAGTGTATAAGATCAATGGCACTTTAGTGTTGGCTCTAATGACCAAAAATATAGGCATTATTGTGAAGTTTTTGGTGCTATTGTTTTATTTACTATTCCATATACGGAACTTGTAGAAATATGGTGCTTACTGTTTAGACTTTTCAGAATTAATCATTCATTTTGTTTTGCTTTTTTTTTTTCAAGCTTATGATTTCTGGGGAGCAACGATCTCGTCTGATTAAGTTGGTGAGTTTTATGACCTTATTTTTGGGCTTTTTGCATATGTGCTAGTTAGATTTTATTTGTTCAATCAATGGCTAGTATATTCTGCTATTTTTTTCAGTGATTTAAACTTGAATGTAACTATTATTTGATATCATGCAGGAAAAGAATTTCTTTGTTTTGCTTTTATTAGCACATTACAAATTTTAGCTTTCCAAAATCTTGAATAAATTTTACAAATGCATGAATTTTGTAGACTTATCATTGTAAATAGCTTTTCCCTCTACACAGATGTATCTTAAGTGAAGGGGGCATATGATTGATTCATTTTTCCCCCTCTGTATCGTCTGTCATCCATGGTGGTTTAGATTTTATTACTTATATGTGTTTACCTGCACGCTATACTTTCGTGTCAGACCATGGGTGTTGAAAAAGAAAAAAAAAATAAAAGAGGAAACAACACAGATTAGAGGCTGCCTTTGTCCCTATATTTTAAGAAATGTAACTGATGCTAAGTGTTGTTGCGGTTGGCTCCTTTGCCAACTGTAGTGTGTGCTTCTACTTTTTTGTTAGTTTGGGGTCAAAACAAGGGGCTTCACCATTCAAAAATGTATCTGTAGTATGTGCTTCTACTCTTTTGTTAGTTTTGGGTAAAAGACAAGGGGCTTCACCATTCAAAATATATCAATGGGTTTTGTAGTTCTGAGACATGCAAATATGTATGATGTGTTACTGGTTTTTGTTACTGTATATTTAATTCTATTTATAACCATATCAGTTTCCTTTCTACATTGTCATGTAATTCTTTGTTCCCTTTCTAGGCAAAATGGTTAGTTGATTCTGCATTGGTATCATTAACGCTTTTCCAAGAGCGTTGTGAGGTAAGTTATGTTCCTTTTTTTTTTCATTAAAGGTTTTCTTTGCACATACATGTTTTGACTTTTTTGAAGACTTTTTTTTTTATGAGCTGTTTTATTTGCTCTCACCGGGAATTGAACTCATGTCTTCTTGGTGCTGGAGTTGATTCCAATGCCAATGAGCTATAAGCCCATTGTTATCCTTGAGGACTTATAGTAATGTTAATCTTTTATGAAGGGAAGAAATAGTAGAGGAATAAATATCTTATTGTTGTGGTCACTTTTATTGCAGGAGGAGTTTCTGTGGGAGGCAGAAATGATAAAGATAAAGGCTCAAGAGTTGAAGGGAAAAGAGGTAAATGATAGCAATGCATTGTCATAGATAGAGCCTGGGTCCTTGTGTTGATCTCTATAAATTTTTAACCATAATGGTGCTGTTATTGTTTTGTAAATGCTATTATTTAGTAATTGTTGATCACGAATGGGATATAGGTTTTGGTAGAATTCAAAAGTTTGGGAAATTGACAATCATAATCTTTGCCTCGGAAAAGTTGGAAAATTGAAGTACTTCTGTTAGGGAAGGAGTTTGTGTATTGGCATGGCATGCATGGATAATGTGAATAGTGTGTATGCTTTTTTTTCCCAGCTATTGGCATTGTTTAGTTAGATTATCAATCAGCGTATTGACATTGGTGTCTGTTATTATTTGAGATTTTAGCAAATTCACTCTTTTCTAGAAAGTGACATACTTTTGTTAATTTCAGGTTAGAGTAAACACTCGGCTTCTCTATCAACAAACAAAATTTAACCTTCTTCGAGAAGAGAGTGAGGGCTATGCTAAACTGGTACAATAATTATTTGATTCCTTCACTGATTTGTGCTTCCAGAACTACTTGCTTTAAGATATTTGTGTGGTTTAGTTTGCTCAACTTGTTTGGTGCATGAAACAGAAATTCATGAACAGGATGAACATAAATGTGGTGAGAGCTAATAAATTGATTTTTTTTTTTCCAAATAGACGATGGTGTTAGGTCTCACTAAGGAAGTTATTGTCATTGTTTATGCTACAGAATTAATCATCTCACTAGTGAAGTGATTTTTAGTATCAAGCAATTGCTAGTTCTGCACTTTGGTTGGTGAAAATCTGATGAAGATTATGCTCTCTGAAATATTAAGTAACCACAGTAAACTTGTTTTAAAGAACAGCTGCTCTTTGACATATTGATGGACCATAAGTTATT
This sequence comes from Flueggea neowawraea, assembly GCA_948243855.1. Taxonomy (NCBI): domain Eukaryota; kingdom Viridiplantae; phylum Streptophyta; class Magnoliopsida; order Malpighiales; family Phyllanthaceae; genus Flueggea; species Flueggea neowawraea. The sequence goes on along the minus strand of CAODLS013249371.1, from coordinate 3,048 downwards.
TTGCTATTGACTTGTCCATTTTGAGAATTTAACCAATTTCTTTCTTGAGATGGACTTAGACTTGCATTGCATGGTATTTTCATCCACGAGGATATAGGTGTTGGTGGCATGGTCTGGGGACTGAAAAGAATGTGCAGTTGTGGAGTTTATGCACAGCAGTTTAATTCATGAACTTTACTTAAATTAGGCCTATGAGTGTCTATTGTTTAATACGTTTCTGATGTCTGTCTAGTCAAAGTATAATGTTATTAGTTCCAGGAAGTTCAAATGTTTTGACAGAAAATGGTAAAGGTCCAAAATTGCATTTTTGTATGATACTGGGATTTTTTGACTTATCATCCATCTTTCTGTATTTGCTCAGATGGTGAGCGGACACACTTGTTTTTTTGCCTGTTGCCACCTTCAAATGCTGAATATGTTTTTTGATTGTGGATTCTTGAATTTGAAGCACTTTTTGGCTGTCAGGGTATGGTGGTAATCTTTGTTCCATCATATTTGCAGGTTACTCTTCTCTGCCGTGGTTCTGAAGGAGCAGAAAATGCATCCATGGCGACAATTGGCATTATTAAGGTTATCCTTCATCTTCAGCTTTATATTACAGGCCTTCTGTTGTATTTTGTTACCTATTTGTCTTATTTATGCAAGTCTTCTGCAGTCACTAATTGGACATTTTGATCTGGATCCAAACCGTGTTTTTGACATGGTAAGTTTGTCCTTTTACTTGTTACTAAAGTAATTCGGTTATTGAGGTTCATTCTTGAATTGAAATTACTCTCTGGTTTTTCAGGTTTTAGATTGTTTTGAACTTCAGCCTGATAATAGTGTCTTCTTGGAGTTGGTTCCCATTTTCCCCAAGGTATGGAGTTGCTGATAATGTTTGCTTTTGGTATTTTTACTTTTTGATATTAGAGCAGTGAATGTTTAATTTTTTCTGATATTTTCTTTTTTGTTTGCAGTCTCATGCTTCACAAATTCTTGGCTTTAAGTTCCAATATTATCAGCGACTAGAAGTAAATAGTCCTGTTCCCTTTGGACTCTATAAGCTTACAGCTTTGCTGGTGAAGGAAGATTTCATTGGTCTTGATAGCATGTGAGTGTTTTCCAACTTTATGGCTTGCCACTTGGTATTTTTTTTTTGTTTAATTCTATAAGTGACCATTTGGACAACCAACTGTTTAGGTTAAAATAAGTGTTATGGAGTTTGTTAATGTAATTTTCATTTGAGCATTTGATTTAAGGTTACATCAACTCTTAGTTCTTTTGTTTTTTCCTAGTGACTGATCATCATCCTGTCTTAAAACTACAAAATTGAATAGTTGTAAACCTGAAAAAGTTTGAATTATTGAGTTCACTGCATTTTCATATTTCTTGAATTACATTATCTGTTTAGTCCGCTCTATAATCGTTCTGTGTTGGTACTTGTATATATATGGTGTCACATTCTTGCAATGAGATCTGAACAATAAGAGTGAGTATTTCATTCACGGATTTTTTTTTTAATTTCAATGAGCAGCACACACTATGGGGGATATATAATGATTTCCTTGGACGTGGAACAAAAGTCTATATGCTTCAATATGTCTCTAATTGGAGGAAGAATATAACTGTTTTGTTAAAGTCTCTTCGTCTGCTTTGTCCATCAAAACCCGAGAAATGTCAAATGCTTAAGAGGATGAAAGAATTATTTCTTTTGTTGATGCAGTTAGCTTCTAAGCCAAACTATTCATATGAGAAACTGTTTCCAACTAAGAGCATCACGAAATAAATAGTCCTGTTCTCGGATTGTCCGGCACAATCACAAGTTATAAGTGGTTGATTTGCTCTCCGTTCTTATTGCTTATTAAAGGCTTGCCAACCAAGACCTGGTTGACTGATGTACTCTCCTAGAATAGTCTCTCTCGTTTTAGATTGAATCTCACATTGTATAATAAGTCATTGAAGCTAGATAAAGATTTCTGCTTGTAGTTTTTGGGCATAATCCCTTCCATATTTCTGTTTTTTGAAGAAAAACTCCTTGGTAAGGACAATTTTTTAGTGTGAGTGAGACATTAATAATCAATCAGAAGAAGTATAAGGTACCTGGTCTTCATATTATGGGACAACTTCCCATCCTTTTCAAAGTTCATATGGTATTCATGTTGGTGTTCATAATGCTGCTCTTTGTAAAAAACAATAACCTACTTAAAAAAAAAACCTTCAACCTTGAAGCCACAATAAAAGAGCAGGCAATCCTTTCCCTTCACATATCACCAACATTTCCTGTGGAGGCCACCCATTGGATAACTAATGACCAGCTTATTTTCAATGTATTGTTTATATTCCTGTTACACTAGTGTTCAAGCAATTTTACAGTTTCAATTCACATAATCATTTTTTTAATCTGAATGCTTATTTCTTTCCAAGTGAAGCTGTCCATCATATTGGACAAAGACATTTGTTGATGGTTTGAAGTGTGTAAATTCTGATTCTTTTCATAGTTGGATTCAAACAGTATACATATTTTCGGCATTGGTAGAACCCAAGTTTCTTTTGCATGTGGAAGACGGTTCTCAAAGTGTTGAATTAACTTCTACGAAATGGGCATTTTTAGCTTGAGTTATATGACTGAGTTATTCATTTTTCCAAATTGCTTGGCTGACTTCTCTATATGGTTAACTAGTTATAGGATCATTCAGAGTTCCTACTTCTAGGAAATAAATCTGTTACTAGTCTTAAGTTTCTGCAGAATGCTTGCCTGTGATGCGTGTCATCATTTTAATGTGTCTATCTCAAGGACTTTGTATAAATTCAACCTACTTTTGCATTTGTCAGATATGGCCATTTACTTCCCAGAGATGATGATGCTTTTGAGCATTATAGGGCATTTAACTCCAAGCGGCTGGATGAGGTATATTCATTTTAATAATATTTAGTTGTTATAACTTCTAAGTTTGTCGTATTGGATCTAGCTTTATATTAGGCGGTCTTTTTTCTCTTTCTACCCTTTGAAACTTTTGTCTGTATCGAGGAACTAATAAATGTTAGGGCAAAATTCACCGTCTTGACTGA
>CAODLS013248671.1:0-11628 GCA_948243855.1 Flueggea neowawraea | reverse complement strand
TCAAGCGATGTGTCGACCATAGATTGGTAGTAACGTGGATATCCGATATTTATGACCTAGCAGTTCTACTAGGACGTCGAACTTGAATGGGGTACGCGTTTAGATTGATGGGTCGTAACTTATAAGTGAGCCCTTAATGTTCCCAAAAAGTTTATTCTCTATCAATTATGCTTGAATAAAACTTCAAACAACTACAACAAAATATAAATACCAGTTACAGGAAAAAACGACATCTACGATAATTCTCCTTAAACACGTACGACTAAGTGCAATATTGACCACTAAAATAGGTACATGTTGCATGAGTATTATGCTAGTTATTTTAAATTGAATCCTACAACTTTTTTGTATATGTATTTATGCACATTAACGTGATGGTGTATTGCTTGACCATACAGCAGTACCCATGAAGTTGATACGTTGTTTCATTGTCACTTTGAGAGGAAAAAAGAGAAAAAAAAAAAAGAAAATCGTTACAAGCTATTGAAATATTGATGGTTTTTACTATTTCTTATTTAAGAGCGGCAAAAATAATTTTACACGAAATACGTAAGGACCCGCGACATGTCCCCTACCATAATAGCAATACTACGATTATAAACAGTTTTTTTTTTAAATCTTAGCTATCAATTATAAACAGTTTTTTTGACAAATGTTTATTGTTTTCTTACTAGAAATCAAACTCGCAATAATTTGAGCTGGAACAATTATAAACAGTTGGAATTTTGAAATATCGTTTCCTTCGAATAGTAATTTTCTTCTTCTCCATTGAATTATTCCAATCGTGCAACAGATAAACGAAAGAGACATTGAAGTATTTTATCAAAATATTTAAAAATTGATAAATAATCTATCTATAATTTGTATAAATTTTAAATAAATTATCGGTAACATTTCCTTAATTATTTTTTCTCTTTTCTGTTAAATGCTGACGTGCAATAATATGGTATTGACATCTAGAAATGACCATGGTTACAAAATACCACTCATATATACTCCATAATCGCAACAGTGTCCACTTTTTTTTTTTTTTGGATACAAAGAGCGATCACTCACATAAAACTTAGAGCAGTAACAGTTTTTCTTCTTCTAACATTTATCATTTTAGGAATTTGTAACTTTGACCTCTTAGTATGTACTATGTAGCTTTCCTATAGCTTAAAAGTTAAATGCTGAAAAATGAGAGTAGAATACAGATATAGACTTAGGGGCTGTTTGATTAAATTGAAAATTAAATGCTGAAAAATTAAGTACCAAATTTTAAGTGTTGAAAACTGAATTTGATGAACTTGTTTGTAAAAACTGTTTGGTATGAACTGAAAACTAAGTATCGAAAATTATTTAGCTGTTTGATAAGTATAACTACATATAACATTTTTTGTCTATTATATAAATTATTGTATTTGTGTATAAATTTAAAATAAAAATACAGTAAACATAATTTTATGATATAACTTATGAAAACAAAAACAAAAAAATAAAAATCACAAATAATATAACTTATACAAACAAAAACAATATAACGTATATAAATTATTAATTTGATATTTGAAAAAAAGTTATAGGTCAAAAAACAAGAGTAAATAAAAAATTAATATTTGGAATAAATCACAAATAAAAGAAATTGAGTATGTTAAAAAATCACAATTTGGCAGAAGTAGTAGTGTGGGTAAGTGACTTAAACTTGTAAATTAAAATTTTCAACTCAGTAGATTACGTGCTGTCTTTACTTAATTGGTTCAATTAATCAGTTACTTGTAATCAAATTTTCTTTGGAAGAAAGAAACCCTAGGAGATGTTTATGGTCATAAGTAGGGAACGATAGTGGGATATACTTTCGTGGTTGATTAAAACACTCATAACATTGTTAAGCATGTTTCACATGCAACACAAAACCATTGATTCAATGAGTAGTTAATTTAAATTAGGTCTCGTAAAAAACAACATCATTCTGACTTTCGTAGCATGCATGAATTAATCGTGTGAACAAATTTTGAGTTAGTGGTCGCACCACTTCCCAAAACTCCTACTTCTTCATACTTTGGGGCTATAATATCTTCCCACCCATACACTACTTCTCTTTCTGAAGTTGCCTAAAAAGTGTTTGCACGAAGAGTTTTGTAAGTAGGGTACATAAAATGTATGACTAAGAAATATAAAGTGGTTTGAAAGATGAAGGTGGTTATAAACGATATTGATCTTGACTTTTAGGTGATGTAGCAGTATGACACTATAATAAATAATTTTTTACTGCCTTTGATAACACAATAATTATCAACAGGGTGCAAATGTTTATCAATGGATATAAGTTCAATAATGTAAAATATAAACAATAAGTGGGAAATATGCGTCAAGCTCTTTTTTTTTCTTGCTTGAATTAACAATACAACGTTTGAGGTGACAGTTCGATCCACTTAGAAAGCTACTTGAAAATAGCACATGTTCTTAACATTGTAGACATTTTATTTCATTGAGAAATGTTGTGGTCGGTAGTGTGTCCTTTGTAGTCCTTGGCTTCCACGATTTGAACTTCCATTAATGGCTTCTTGACATTGGAATTTGAAGTTTAATCTTCCTCCAACAAAGAAAATGATTTTGTTAAAAAGTTTTGGACGGTGGGGTTTAACAATTTCATGTTCATATGAATTGTTTTTCCACTATGAGTTTAGATAAAAAGTGAATAACATAAATGATAAGATTTTAGACATATTCTTGCAGAAGCCATAAAAAGTAGGGGTGTCAATTCGTATTATCGTGTCGTAATCGTATCATACCATTTATATATCACAAATTATTATACAAGATATAAACATTACAAAAATTAAATTTGTATCAATCGTGTTGTATCGTATCATGTGGTTCGTCTCATAAAATTGTGTTATCGTGTCAGAAATTAACAGGCTAAATAAAAAGGCAGAAACCATGATAAGGCAATATGTAAAAAGTTTATAGATATGAAGCAAGTCCCACATCGAGAAGAAGGAAACATGTGACAAAGCTACTTGTATATAAAAACACAGAGGGAAGACAAACGAAGGTATCTTTGCGCTTGGGGCAATGATGCAGCTAGTGAGGTTCTAACCGAGGCGCGTCTATTGCTGGTTGAAAACTATTTCCAAACCCCCTCTTCGGCCCTGGCTTGTCCTGGGCAGGCGAGAATTTCTGGAAGGGCTCCTTTTGGGGTAAAGCCCTACAATTCTGAGTCCAAATTGTTTCAGTATGTACTGGATCCAAGTATTTGTCATCGTACGAATGGCTCATGTCAATTGACTTGTAGACTGTCCTACCTTTGAAAGAATAAGAGTTCGTCAATTGATGTAATTTAAAAAATAAATATTCACTATTCACAAGTTTTGACGTTGCACCAAATTTCTCGCCCTTAGAAGGAGAGAATCAGATACCAAGGATTTTAAGATTGCCTTCGTATTTGTTAAAGTAAACCACACACTTGGAATTCGTACTTATTTCAAGACACTACACAATATGAGCGGATCTCTTCGGACAAGACCCAAACAAAATAATTATTGAAGAATACGTTTGCTAAGCACAAGCGACCAGCATTGACATAAAACTACTTGAACAACCATAAGAAAAACAAGGGAACCTATTAGTAAGATTATTTTTATTTCAGATCTCAGTCACCGTGGCCTGAAATGTTTGGTTTCAATTTAAACTTCTTGACGAATTTTTTCTTTTGTGTTGGCTTCACGCATTTGTCATAGATAAAAACATTAGGTTCTTGATCAAACTCTTTGGCGAATTTCTCCTTTCATATTGGTTTGACACCTTTGTTATAGACAGAAACATTTGGTTCTTGATCAAAATTCTTGACGAATTTTCTTTTCGTGTTGGTTTGACTCCGTTGTCATAAACATAAATATTAGGTTTTTTCCTTGACAAAATTCATCTCCTTCTGGTGTTAAAAATCGTGAAAGTTTGTTTTTTGAGCATTAGCAACAGACAATCAGACACTTGATGGGAATAAGTCTTTCCAAAGTTTGTGGCATGGGTTTTTTTTTCCTCGAGAAAAAAGGGGAGTTGGGGGCGGCCAATAATAGTATATCCATATTGAGCGTAACTATGCAGGTATTATCCCCCACTACGGAATATTCGAAGATCCATAGGTGAACTTGGTGATGTGGCCGAGTTTCGTCACCGCAGCACCTCATCCGGGGCTAGCAGCCTGAGGGGTTTATCCACCAAGCTCTATTGCCGACCAAGGTCCTCTTTCGACTAAAACGCTCTCTCTAAAGCTCGAACCTAGGCCTGCAAACTTAGAACTTGCTCCCTTGCCGCTAGGCTACCCCGAGGGGTTGGCATAGGTTGATCTTTCGTTACACCTCTCCAATATTGACCGATGTCGTTTCTTGCATTGATATTTGTCAAAAGCTGTTCTTAAAGGTTAAAAATATTGATGTTAAGATTTGCAAATTATCAAATATAATTGTTTCTTTATATTTCTGCTATATATATAAAGATTTAATAAGATTTAATAATATTTAATATATTACAAATTTAAGAAAATGTATCATGCCGCTGTATATACCTTAAGAACAAATATTTATTTATATTAAACTGAAAATAGAATCGTGCTTACTAAGAAAAGTGACAAGAGAATGCAAAGATGGAAGATGGATTTGGTCATGTTTATCCTAGTTTCTTCAGTTATAAATGAGAATGAAACTAGTAGAAGTTGCGAGAAGATATACTCTACCTTTCACTATATACAGACAGCCAAACAGGGCAAGAAATATTAACTATAGTTAAAGAACGAACTCGTTTATTGCATGAAGGAGGAGATTTGTTTGCTTCTTTACAGAATTAAACTCCGGACATCTTAGTACTATTAATGAACTACAATCCCATTGATATGTATATAAGTTCTTATAACTTATATTTTCCAGGGATATTTTGATGTTAATTGATTTAATTAATCATCAGCAAATTTATGTCTTTAGAAAAGTCAAAGTCAGTCCAGGAGTTTCTATATAAAAAATTATTCAAATTTTAACATAAATTTCCATTTAAATAATAAATTATTAAAGACTAGAAGAAGAGATGTCATCTAAGATTATGATTAGAGATTAAGCAAAGTCAACTGAAATTAAGGTTCTGAGAAGATTTTTGCTAAGGAAAGGCTTCATTTAAGATTTTTGGCAGTAATCAATCATTGATTTCGTTTTGAGATTAAATTAGAAGCTTCTTGTCATTATTAATTCATTAATTACTAACACATTTACTCAAAAGGAATAAATAGAAAAATTTATAAAATTAAATCAAAATCTTATGAGATCTCATGAAAAATGTGCGTTTGCATAGTAATCCTCCATGATGCACTTTAATAACTCTGTTCTTCATTTGCTTCTAGTGAGTGAAGAAAAAAAAAAGATCATGGAAATATATTTCCATCCAAGTCTTCCCTTCTTCTCCACCTTGTTTTGGTATAATTTTTACTTCATGCCTTTGCGTTTTCCATTTCATTTATATTCAGAAAGAATCTCAATGTTTATATGTTTCTTCCACAGGTATTTTATGATCAAAGTTATCAAGTTGATGGTTGGAGAGGTCTTTCTGGTGAGCGCAATGTTTTGAGAGTTCCAAGTATGGATGTTGATCAAGTTAATTCAAAAAACTTGACCAATGATGAGCATGTTCATGCAAAGCAAGATCCAATGTCTCATATGGGCATCAAAACAACGGTATTCTTTATCATGAATGATTTAGAGTTGGGGAAGAAAATTACTATACATTTCCCAAATAAGGATTCTTCAAAGTCCCCTAACCTTGCCTAGAGAAGAAGCAATTTCTATTCCATTTTCTTGCAAACACCTCCAATATCTTCTCAATTACTTGTCCTTTTCTGTAGGGTCTCCTCAAGCCAAAGCCATGGGAGACAATCTTAGGAATTGTGAGGTAAAACCCATCAAGGGTGAGATCAAATTTTGTGCCACATCCTTGGAATCCATGCTTGATTTTGTCCAAGATATCTTTAGATTGGACTCACAATTCAAAGTTTTAACGACAACCCATCTCATAAAATCAAGTTTCTTTTGGACAATTACACCATTGTAGAGGAGCCAACGAGATGGCAGCACCAAAAACAGTGGCATGCACCATGCCATACCCTTATACCGTTTTCTATTGCCATTGCCAAGTGAGCGAGAGTAAGGTATTTTTGGTTTCATCGGCTGGAGATATTGGAGGTAGGGTTGAAGCTGATGCTGTTTGCCACATGGATACCTCTCAGTGGAGCCAAGATCAAATCTCGTTTTGCGTGCTAGGGTTCGAGCCTGGGACCTCCCATGTTTGCCATTTTTTCCCCGATGATAATCTTGTCTATGTTCCTACGCCTAAAATGACTGCTACCGATGATATGTGATGACCTTATGTATCAACGAATTGTGCTTGTTTGCTTGGTGTAGTAACCATAAAAAAGTTGAAATAAACGTGGACGTGCTCTAAAATGCATTTTTAAGAAGGCCGTGCATTGCACAATTGAGTTTCTGTGAAATGTGCAAGGGAAACAAACCGTAATGTCAAACTGACACTGTTATGAAAAATGTACAAATTTTTCAAACTGACCTTATGTATATAAAGATGTACACATTTTAGATTCGTCGTTGGAAAAGAAACAATGTCATCTAAAATGCCGTCATAGCAGACACCTTTTCAAATATTGAAGTAGCCTTAAAAATATATTACCAGACAGCTGTTGCATCAACATTATGGTTAACAAATTCAAGATTGATTTAGTGTGATGATGCACGCATGCAGTACTTAGCCTGAGCACAGTTAGAAGACCTACCAAAATCATCCCTCTTGCGCGTAATCTAATTTGTACGGATAAATTCAAAGTGGTCGCCTAATTTAAGTCCTCTTAATCCTCGAAAATGTTCCTGTCTCCGAAAAGTAAGTACTCTGAGTTCCACCACCGAGTTGATGTGCATGAGCTTGTGGATTTGTAAGTTCAATACCCTGTAAAAGAAAATAAATGCAGGAATAAATTTTAAGGAAAAAGAAACCAAAGAAATCTCCATATCCAGGAGTTTGATTCCGCAACAGCAGGGAAGCATATATCTACAGAAACATGTAAATCAGTATATATCAAAATTGCAATCGCTCTTTCACAGGGATTATAAAAAAGATAACTCAGACATGCAAATATCGTCTCCTAGAAGTTGCCATACCAAAACGGCAAGGAAAATTCCTATACCCCAAATGGCAAACCAAATAAAAACATGCACAGGCGTGAATGCAAGACTAGAAGTCAATCCAGAAGTCACACCACTGCTTCCATATGGCCTTTCCTTGAATCTGGAAATCATGTAGAAAGATTGAATGAATAAAGCAAGATTGAATGAATAAAGCACCAATAAACTCCTACTTTAAGCCCATAGTATCCAGCTTTTCTTGAAAGAAAGTAATTAACAAGGAGTATTAGAAGAGGACATACTTTTTTGCAACTTTTGCAGCAAGTTTGCTCTGCCCAACTGATACACGAAGCTTGCCACTACCAGCCTGACCAAGCATTCCATAACCTTCCCCCAGTCCATCACCTATTGACAAAGAGCACAGAAAACACATACAATAAAAATCCTAAATTTTGGCAAAAACAACAACAGAGGAAGTACGAATAGGATCCATTGCTATTATCTTCACATAGCTATCAAAAGACAGAATAATGTATATTCTGAACAGAAAATAAGCAGTCGAATTTAGAGTATACTTTCAAGACCTATTTTGTGCAACATGATATCAATAAAAAAGAAACATTGTTGTAATTGTCAAGGATCTTTTAATGATACCTAAAGAGCTCTCTTCGGGTACACCGAATTGCATCCTATTGGCAAGTTTTCTCATGTCTGTCACTGCATACCTGATGAAAAATCAAATAAACGAGTTACCAACAATATCCAAGAATGTTAAGGACCAAATTTAAGACAAAATTACACAATCTTTTATTACCTTTCCTTCATTTTCCTTAAACGCCGACCGCCTCTCTTTTTCTTAGGTTCAGAATCAGGAACAGGAAGGGGTTTAGGTTGTTTTGCAGGAGGAGGCTCTTGCCACTTCTCAATTTTCTTACGAATTTCCTCCTGAAGGTTACGTCCGGTATTTCCAGATGGATCTCCTCTGATAGCGTCTACTCATGCTGCAAGGGTAGATTTTGTGGCCAAGAGTCGGCAAGCACGCATTCTCAAAGAAGGAGGTGTGCTCTGAAATACCTCAGTCTGCTCAAGATAGCCAACACGAAATTTAGATGTTGCAGTAGAAAAACCTGCCAGGTTCTTCTTCTTGGCACCAAGGAGCTGGACATTACAAGCAGGCATGTTGGCTAGTTCAGACAAACCACCAGCAATTCCCATAAGTTTAGCAGCAACTGCACTCCCAACTATAGCAGACAGATTTGGTGCGATATATCCCATCCTACTTTCAACAAAATCAAGGACCTTTTTCTTTGCTGAATCAAGAGAGAGCTCGGTCACATGCATCAACTGTCTTCTGCAGAACTTCCTCAGGCAGTGGTTTTCCACTTGTTGTCGACGCTGTAACTGATACAACCATAATGATAGCTGAAGGTACAAGCCCTTCCAGATCAACAAAGGTTAAATCCATCTCATTCCCAATTTTCTTTACAACTCGAGCATAATCAATGGGGTGATGCACCAGAGGTTCAAGCTCTGGAAATTTCAAACGGTACTTGTCACGAATAAAATTGTGGATGATAATGATTTCATTCTCTATATCAACTGATAAAGCAGTGCAGTCCACAATTAGCTGGTATTCAGGATCATCTTCCAATGCTGTCCCTTGATTTGACGTATCAGAACCCTTCTCAAGTGCATCTTCCACTTTCTGACATTAAAGCAGAAAGTTAGCCAATATCCTCATATGACCATCTGCATCATGGAAAGCTAAACAAAACAAAAGTTATATCGTAAAAGGTCATAAAAATACATGCAAATGTGTAAACTAACCTGCATTAAATCATTGTATCTTTGAGTTTTCTGTAATTTTGACACACTATCTAGATCATCATAGTTAAGAGCTTCAATATCTGCCATGTCTCCATCAATATCTTCTTCCATGTTAGCAGTTTCATTATCCTCTTCCTCCTGTACAAAGTCAACAATTTAAAAAAAAAATCAGCTTGCTAAAGTTTCTATACACAAGCTATGTGTTTTTCCTATCCACCTATAAATGTGCATGCCAAGTTAATAAATATAAACAAACTCCCGGTGATCTGATATTAAAATTCAAAGCAACATTAAACATCAAAACATTGGCGGGAGAACAAATTAACTTACTATGATTTCAGCTTCATTATCAGATAACTCATCAAGATCCGCAAGGAAAGAATCCGCAAGGGTTGCCTGAAAAATTGATAAAGCAGACTGCAATAAGCAACCTCGTTCACAAGCATTCTAATTTCTACAATCAATGAAAAATGCACAAACAGAAAACAGCATACTAAACCCGTCCAACATCACATTTTCAAAATTTGAACCAAATTGATTTTCCGATAACGCTGCTATCTATAAAAAACTAAACTCTGAAGGTGAATAATTGAAAATAACAAATTTTCTTTCACCATCTCACACAGAATCAAGTCCCCTAACAGAAAAATTAACTCAACTTTCTCCAGCTTGGAGAAGAAAATTCAGACTAAATATTTAAGCAATCTCAATAAAGTCTCCATAACTTCAGTAATATAGCAAAATTGATACATAGAGTTAACAGTAGAAACTAACCATTATTTTACTTGCAGTCGAAAAGACCGGCGCTAAGATACGTGCTTTCTTGGAGATATCACTGTGCACGAACAAGAATGAAATGAAAAAATAAAGAAGTGATTATGCAGCATATAATTGAAGGCTTTCGTATGAATAGTGAAACCCTAACGGGGGAATAACGACGGAAGCTCTTACCAGAAGAAATCTGAATTCGCTGTTTGGCGAAATAGATTGGTTTTCTTTTTTGGTCCGTAATATAGAAGAGCAGAGCACCGACTCTGCGACTGCGACTCAGTGATAAACAATCGGTCGGCTCAGTTAAAATCCGACCAAATTTCGAAAATCAAATTGGCTGAATCAATATTGAAAACCAAACCGATCGAACCAACCAAACGAAAACCGTTGGATGAAGTATAGACCGTTGGATGTAAATACCGGATGAGAAAGAAAAATTAAAAACTGTCCGACCTGCCGGATTCGACCCAGCGACCTAAGGATAGCTCTCATGCTTTGAGCCAACTACAGTCCTCCGCTCTACCAACTGAGCTAAGGTCGGTGACTGCTTTAGTTGTATACAAATATTTTCACATATGCTAAGTTAAAATTATATGAGTCCAACAGTTCCATTCTCTCTCTTAATTCCACTACATTATGAATCAGATGAACGTCCAGTTCATGTTGCAGACAAAAAGTTTTCACTGATAAATGTCTGGTGCAGAAGAATCAAGACAGGAAGATGGAGATCCCTTCACAATAAATGAATTGGCAGCTTTTTGAATGCATGATACATCAAGTAGAATTGTTAGAAAGCTAATTATATGGTTTACATGTCCCAGATGGCATTTTCATGATTGAAATTGACAACAATGTCGAAGTCTGGTGGATAACTTGTCTGGAGTTCATCATTTGCTAATGCTTGTAACGAGGAAAACCAGAAATGATGGAACTTTGTTAGGGATTTCGCACAAACTCTCAGCCAGGACACGTTGCCTCAACAAGACAGAACTGACGAATTGTTTAAAGACCAGTAAATGGAATTCCTACAGTTCTCCCCTTCTCGACAAGGTTTTAAGTTCACGCTGATACAATTTCACAATCATTATGCTAGCCGTATAAGCGTATGGGATCAATCACATAGTTGAATACTTACCTAGCATTAGCAAACACCATTTGTCTGAAAAGCCAATTTCTTCCAAGTTAAAAACACAATCCGATTCCTCTTCCTTCATATTAGCATACTTGCTTAACTTCTCATAGTTGAATACTTTCCCAGCAACAACCATTCGCTCAGAAAAGATTCATGTCAGCATACTTGTACAATTTGTCGCTAAAACTTTAATCAAATACCCCCTCTCATCATATGCATCTTTCAGAAATAGAACCCAATTCATCTCTGTACCTGTGAATAAACGTCCTAGTCTGTTTCTTAATTATAGCATCATAAGTATGCCTAGTCAAGCAAAACTCCTCTTTAAACTCCACAATATGATGAAAAATAGAAGCTGTCTTCTTAGTGAGGTTTCGCGTAATGTTCATACAATTTGAAAATTATTTGCTGGCTGTAATTGTGTGTGTATGTTCAATCACATAACTGAATACTTTCCTGGCAATGACCATTCACTGGAAAAGCCAATTTCTTCCAAGTCACCTGTTTCTTAAAACATAATCCAATTCCTCTTCCTTCATTTCAGCATACTTACACAACTTCTCATTAAAAACCAACTGTGGATCCTTTTTAATCAAATTCCCCTTCTCATCATATGCATCTTTCAGAAACACAACCCAATTCATCTCTGTTCCTGCAAGATAAAATGTCCGAGGCTGTTTCTTAAGCATGTCATAAGTATGCTTAGTCAAGCAAAACTCCTCTTTGAACTCCACAATATGATGAATA
>CAODLS013248621.1:0-18063 GCA_948243855.1 Flueggea neowawraea | reverse complement strand
AGTCACCAGCATTGGGCAAGGGAATACAACCCAAATGAGTGCAAACCCCGATAACAATTAGCCATTCTGGGTTCTTTACCCTATCAGCATCGGGCTGTGGATCACGAAGAGAACCCAAATCCACACTATTAGCCAGATTAACATCCTCATCAGTCCGACGCCGAATGAAAACTGGCTTCCCACGCCATTTAACAGTTACAGTGCTACCAGGCTCAATGTTCGACAGATCAACCTCAAGAGAAGCCAAGGCTAGAACATCCTTACTGGCAGACATACTCAGCACAAACTTGAGGATAAGTAGACGGATCAGTGAAGCATAGACAAACCTGCCACCGGTGAGGACAAAATAGGCAAATGCACGCTTGCTAGGGTCACCAGGAGGAAATCGCTCGTGATTGTACTCATCATAAGTTATCTTTGATGTGGGGTTCTTAATAGCTGCCACTGTTGCTGGAACATCTGGAACTAAGCCACTGTCTTCACTTCTAGGGGTGAGAGATTCAGATGCAAAACCTGAAAGCAGTAAATACTATTCCCTCAGAAACAAACGGTGACAATGTGAATAACTCTTCTGCTGAATAATCAGTAACATTCACCACCAGAAGACAACGAATTAATGACTTGAATTATACAAACACATACAAGTGGCAAAGCAAACGTAGGGTGAACCCATCTACATATATAAAGTTAGCACACTCTTCAATTCACAACCATTAGTGAGATACCAAAGAATGAATTTGAAAAGCAGCCAAAAAAAAATACACAGATTGCTTAGCTATCAATCACAACACCAGCTTAAGATTTCATACACTTCAAAAGATCATCATAAATAAAGAATACCAGAAAGCAAAGCCCAATCTAGCTTCTCGGCAGATAAGCATTACCAGAGCAACAGTTTTTCATATTAGCACATTAATCGTAGAATGAATCTATGAACCACATCTTTGCAAAAGTGAATAAAACCAACAACAAAAGCTAGGCTCATATACCAGAGAGCAGAAGCATCTAAGAAATAAACAACTGCATCATATGAAATCAAATTCATTCGCAAAGACAATGCATATGATGAATGCCATAGGAGGAAGTTGAAACTGTGAAAAATCTGCATATCAATGAATGACAATTCCAGAACAATCAAAAGTTCCTATTTAGCAATATTATGATTAAAATACCAGCAATAATATTTGCACTTGATCTTGAAATTAGAATTCTCAATTCTCCATGCATCATGACCGCAATAAGTTTGTGAACACCATGCACCAACTTTCAAGCATAACATCAATCACTCTTACACCAAAGCGGGCATCCAAATTTTTAAAAGACCAACGGTATTTACATAGTATCTTTAAGGCATTAAGAAATCAATCATACCAGGAAATGAACGTACAATGAAAAATTTCCACTAATCGAACATGAAAAGCAAAACATGTCAGCTCATATAAACAAAACGCACCTCCCAAATCATATTCCCTTTCATGAAAGCGTATTCACAGGAAAGAGAACCCATAACACACCACAATTACAGAGTCTGAACTCCGAAAATTAAAAAAAAAAAATCTCAACAGTATTATCAACATAACAAATAAACAGAGAGAGAAATAATCACATGACATCAAATAAATGACAAAAGGAACCAACTTTGGCGTCAAATTAAAAACCCTAACCTCTGTGATAGAGATGGAAGTGGGGTCTAAAAGCAAAGAAATTGTCCAGAGCTTTCGACTTAATCTCGTCGGAAGAAGAACAAGGTGACGATGACGAATCAGCGCCCCCGTACGCGGGCTTGCGGCAGAGAATAGCGGAGGAGGAAGCGGCGGCGGGCCTCCACGATGGCGGTGTTGAAGCGAGAGAAGAAAGCCTCCTCGCAGCCACCCTCAACATTTCTTCTTCTTCTTCTGAATCTAAAGATTGCTTCTTTCTATGAAATGAGAGGGTTGAGAGAGAGAGAGAGAGAGAGAGAGGATGCAAATTTATTTCGGCAAAGAGCTGGGAAAGAAAGAGAGGAGCTGCGATCAGTCTTATTGTAATCGCTGGTCTTGATTTTGACACGTTTTCATCTCCAAACACTTCTGCGAAAACAAAATTTACAAATATTCTTTTATTTAAAAACTAGCATTAATGCACAAATTAATTTAATAAAATGGTTAATTTTTTCTAATATTAGAATATAATTAAAAAAATAATTTTAATTAATTATTTAGAATTATTTTTAATAAAATTATAATTTAAAAAAATTAATATCAATATATAAAGTTGTGCAGTTTTACCAAGTTTTCAATAAATATCTTTATAATTGATTGACATGTGAATTTTTACTTATTTATTATATTATATATGATTATTTAAATAAATAGATTAATTGTTATGTCTATTTTTAATAATTATTTCTATAAATTCTTTAAGATTTTATTTTTTTAAAATTAAAAAAATATAATTAAATATTAAGTCTTTTTCTTAATTAAACAATATTCTCTTTTATATGTTTGTTATATTAACATTTTTTTAAGAATTTGGGGCCCTCTCTTATATGTTTATTATATAATCTCTTAATTATATTATTCTAATTAAATAATTTATTTTTTAGATTTATTGAGTTTTATTTTCTCATATGTTTTAAATTTTTAGATTTTTTTTTATTTTTTGAGCTTATTTGACTTAACATCATTTTTGTTGCTAAATTTTTAACTCTCATATCATACACATCAACAATTTACTTAAAAACATTTAAACAAAAACTCTCTTTTTATTACTAAAAAATTATCTTTTTATATAGATGCCAAGTATCACCCGTGTATTGTACTGTAAGTTGTACTCATCTACTTTTAATTAAAAATAATTTTTTAAACAAACTATATTACAATAAAAATATATAGTCAATTAATTTGGAAAATTTTAAGTTGAAAATTGAGTTAAGTAGATAATTAAAATGTTAATTGGAGCTCTTAAAAACATTTCATTGAAAATAATTGTCTAACTAAGAGATCGAATATTTAACTACATATCACAATTTCTTCTAAAAAATAATTAAACTCTTAAAGAATTTAAAAAAGTAGTAGTCATAAGTGGGTATAACAATCAACATATTTATTTATGATAAATTAAACAATCACATGTATAATATAGCAAAAAAATATTATTTTAGAGTAATAATTAGAATTAGCCCTAATAGTTAACATATTTATTTATAATAAATTAAAACAGTGCATATACAATATAAATAAAAGATGATATTTATGTATATAGTGTAAAATATGTAAATATATTTTAACTTAGTTCTTTCAACTCTTTTTAAATGAATAATAATAAGAGAATTAAAAAGTTATCTATCAATTAACTACATAATTAATGTATTAAAAAATAATAATATAAGTAAAATGTCACTTGTCAATCAACTATGAAACCACTTGAACTTTTATATATATATTGATTATCCGTATCAATTACCGCCCGCATTCACAACATTAATAGTTCTTTGTGGCCCCCCGGCATTCAAATGATTGTTAATTAGTGCAATTAAAGAAGCTAATCCATTAATCAATAAATCAAATTTATCTATTCATATATTGCTTTTTAATTTTTTATTATGTATATCTTACAAATCTTCGATTCTTGTTGCAAATTATTTTTAATGCCATATAATTTTGTTGGTTATTCCACAATTATATTTTTATACATCCACTTATTCGTGATGCACAAAACTTTTGAAATTTTTGGTGGACTTACATATATTAATAATTGTGGTAATTACACGATATATTTAGAAAAGTTTGTAATATTTATCCTGTATGATATACTTTACAATATTTCGTCTGTATGTACGTGACTTTTTAGATTCACATATATGTATTTTCAAATTCACGGAATCTTGTTTATATGTTGTTAATGTTTTTTGTATTTTCAAATTCAAGGCGTCTTATTTATATATTGATTGAATGTTGTTTTTATATTATTGATATCTTGTTTTTATATTGTTTATATATTGAAACCAATATATAAACAAATTTGTAATTTTTATGTTGTTAATTTTTTGTTTATATATTGTTTACATATTGTTGATATATTGTTTATATGTTGGTTCAATATTTCAAGTAGAAATTTCGAAATTACGGATTCATACAGCCAACTTTATAAATTACAGATTCATGCTTGTTTAGAATTTGTTTAGTATCTGTTCATTGTATATTTGTTTATAACTTGTGTAAAGACTGTTTAAGAGTTGTTTAATATCAGTTCATTGTATATTTGTTCAACAATAAATCAACAAACAAACAACAACAACATATCAACATAGTACCTTGAATTTGAAAATACAGAACCGTAAATTTGAAAAGACAGAACCGTGAATTTAAAAAACTACACTGTAAATCAGTAATTATAAGAAAATGTATATGTAATAAACATACCTTATCTGTTCAGAAGAAATATTACAAACTAATTTACATGAACCACGTAATTTCCTCTATTAAAAATAATCTAATAAAGTTTCGGGTAATGGGTCTAAATCATCTAATTAAGTATGGGCTTACAGTGAGAGAGAAATTAGTAATTGTGGGTTATGGTCCCAAAGAGAGCTGTTGTTCCCTTCCCCCCCCCCGACATTCCATTATCAAAAGAGCCGTTGATTTAGAGCATCTCTTGAAAGGCCAAAAACCATAGGAACCACATCTCCTCAATTCTGCACACACCAATGGATTGAGGTATGTTCCGCAATTAAGATTGTTTATTCTTGATAATCTGACATGATTAATCCGGGTTCATGTAGTAGATTTTATCTATTAAAACCTAACAAAAACCACTAAATTAAATCTGTTGATGTTTAAGAGCCAATTTATTGATAAAAGAAAAGTACATATTCTCAGGTAAAGAGGAACCGAATAAGGTTTTTTTTCCCCTTCTGTCACGCCGAAGAAAGGAAGAAGATCATATTACCAGGTAGGAAAGAATAATTCTCCTTTCTAATACTATAGAAGAAAGTTCCTTTATGCTGAAATTCAAAAGGATTTTTATTCCCTTTTAGCTTCGTCTTGTCTGTACTTTTGTTGTTGGTTGTAAAATCCATCTATGTCTAGAAGCCTCCATACACCCGAGATTGCTAACCAAAAGGCTTGTCCAATAATGCTCTTCAAATGGCTCTTCCTAAAAAATACAGAGTTTGTTTAAATCCGATCCCTCCAAAAGCCTTTCTTTAATTAGGTGGGAGTGTTAAGTGCCTTCATAAACTTTTTTCTCTTTCTTACTAAAGCCTCCCTTTATTCATATTTTATTATTTTTTCTCCTTAATTATTGTATATGAATTGGATTCCTCATTAAAGAATGTTGTAACTTTATTAATAAAAAATTAATCGAATATATATATATATATATATATAATCTTGTATAAATTATTTTTATCTAATTTTTTGACTTCCATAACTTATCATTATCAAAAATTGTTTCACTGGTCATAGTTTACAAAGGGCTTATAGAATATTTATAATAGGCTCTAAATAACTATTTTACTTAAATGTCTTTAAAGAAATAGAGATATAAATAAAAAAAATATAGAAGTTTATACGAATTCCTATGTCAAGATATGCATATCTCGGATCAAGATATGAAAGATAAAAAGTCAGCTGAGTTTTTTTTCTGTTGTGAGTTCCAATTTTTTTTTAAAAACACTCCGAGAAAACTGAAAAGATTGGAAATCTTACCGTGATAAACTTTAGAAGAGAAAAAAAACTCAAATTCCATTAAGGGCAACCATAAATGGGATAAATTCAATTGTGAATCACTAAGATCTTGTTCGAGTGCGTAGTTGAAGTGCTGCGTAAAGCGAAGAAACGTGATTAATGTAATGATTGCGAGTTTCAGGTGAAGCAATATTGTGGAAACTGGGGTTGTTAACTATTTCAGGAGGATCTCCTACGTGTGAACCGCTTGGCTTCAAGTGAGTGCTCCAACCAACTGTCTTATGTTGCCGCCAATGCATTATCTGTATTGAGCCTTTTTCTTGGTCGAGATTTCTCTGTATTAAGCTATTGATAGAATCTGCACTCTTCTGGTTTGTAACATAATAGAAAGTGGGAGTTCCATAATCAAGACGACAATTATTTCAGGTGTGGATGAAAAGGCTCGAGTTGTGTT
Organism: Flueggea neowawraea; assembly: GCA_948243855.1. Classification (NCBI taxonomy): domain Eukaryota; kingdom Viridiplantae; phylum Streptophyta; class Magnoliopsida; order Malpighiales; family Phyllanthaceae; genus Flueggea; species Flueggea neowawraea. The sequence goes on along the minus strand of CAODLS013248621.1, from coordinate 11,940 downwards.
TTCGCAGCTGTTGTGGCCAACGAGCAAAACTCGGAAGCCCAAATTGTTTTCAGATTTTACATTCCATCGTGCAATTGTGGACCACAAGCCCACTTTCTTAAGCTTGTGAAAGTTTTGTTCGCAGATTCTGTCATTTATATATTATTTATATTATATTTTTTAACTTTTAATGAACATTTATTTATAACTAAATATTATATGTTAAATATAGAAAAAGTCATCGTGCCAAATGAGCTCAAAATCTCCATAGATTAGTTCTAATTTTCTAGGGAGGAAACGGGAATTAAACTCTAAAAATGCAAAACCTTTATGTGTTGATTCTTAAACTTTTTGAAACAAATGATAATTAATCGAATGTATAATTATGAACCATAAAATGAACATCAGGGGTGGAGATCTCATACTTCAAAGGAAAATATATATATAAACTTTACATGAATACAATGATACAAATTCTATGTTTTCTTATTTGTTTTACTTCCAAAACTGCTATGTTTTTTAAAAATTTATTCACTGTTTTCTCGCACAAACATCCTTACTGTTGTCTCTTCACCCACAAAAAATGGTTCATTCACTTCAACTTTTGGCTCTCTCAGTTGGTTAACAAGAAACGAGATGGTCAACATCCCACAAACACGGTTCCAAAGCAACTACAGAGGCAAAAACCCTTTAACATCGGTTCCAAGGCATAAGCCTTTTTACTTGCTGTAACAGAACTGGTAATCGCACTAGCACTGCGGTTTTCTTTTTTCTTCAGTCACTTCTGCCCGTACTTTACAAAACCAGCCTTTGATTGTGCAGAAAAAAACTGTTTACACCATAAAGAAGGCGATATGAATTGATACAAAATGTTTTCACAAAGTCATTTTTACTAGTTAAAACAGCTTTTTTACCCATCTTTTTGGACCAATATATGCTGGCCAGATCAGTGACAACCTCTACATTTACCATCTTGTGAGATTTATGCATATATAGCTTTAAATTAATTTCCAAACATAAATTTTGCAGGTGAGTTTTGCAAAATTAGTGCTTGTTTGATAGTAAGAAGGTTTACTCACAAAATGTAACTTTCTTGAAAGTGCAAAGGTCAAAAGCAAGTGCATGTTAATGTTTGGTTTGAAAGAAGTGCAATATCAAAAAGAAATTTAATCAATTTTCTTCTTTCAATTCTCGAAAGATAAATTACTGAGAAAGAATTCAGTAAAATTTTTTCTTACAAGTATACTTTTTTAAAAAATAAATAATTTGAACCAAAAAAACAATTACTCTATAATTATCCTCGTGTGGTCTCTACTATTGAAGTTTATAATAAATGTACATATTTCTTTATTTGAAGAGAGGTTTTCTTTTTTTAAAACTTGAAACTCCCTCTTTTTTCTTTTCACTATTTTGCTTCTTTTACGGCATGTCTTCTCCATATATTTTCGATAGTTTCTGATAGCATTAGAATTGTAAAATTTTGCATTATTTGAGTATAATTTTAATGGTCAAAAGTTTTACATTGGCTAAAAAATGTACCATAAGTTATTTTGCAAAGTGATACAAACCTCTTTAATAGATACGATGGTAGTATTTAATTTTGGTAGATAAGTAGAGAGTAGTAGATAATATGTCTAACAAATGTAAATTACAAATTGATAGAATACATTACATAACCAAAAATGAAAATATTGGCACGTTTTCTCAAAATGACAACATTCATAAATAATAATATACCAATTTAATATTCTAGAACCAAACACATATTAACCTTCTTGTACAAGAGTAATTCAACGACCTGTTTTATTACCACTGTATAAAATGATAAACGATATTCAACAATGTACATAATCATATAAAAATATGTTATTCTCTTATCACTATTTAATTCGATAATTTATAATACTGGTTGTAAAGCAGCCGCTAACATGGGGACGTGTTACTGCATCTCCATGTCGTAGTTTGTCATTCTGCAGGAGGACGGACTACATGTGTCAGACGCGGAACCCACTGACCCTGCGCCTAACGTGTAATCTTTTTTATTAAAATTTGACCGTTGGATCGTTTTGATCCAATGATCAAATTTACTCCAACGGAATTAAAATAAAATTGTGTTTAGTGGAAAGCTGAGTAAGCGTCCCGCGAGACTCTTAAAGTAGCTAATGGGTTACGGATAAAAAAATTGAGGGGCTAAAAACTGAAGACTTTAATAAAATAACAATAAAAACACTAAATAAGCGTTTCGTGAGACGACTTCAAGAACCGTGGGTTACGAATAGCCTAATACGCTTCTATATTTTGCTAATAAAAACAAAATCCGCAGAAATAGGTTATGCATTGTAAAAAAGAATCCACCAGAAATCCTATCCACCCTATATCTTGTACTCCTATAGGTAAGGACATATCTTATATAGGATTTCCTAGTTGAATAACTGTTTAGCCAGAATTGTTACGATACCCCTCTTGTGACTCTACAATTTAGTACTCTCTTATAATCAACAATGTGCATAATAATCATAAAAAATATGTTTTACCCTAATCCGCTTCTGTATGTTGCTAATATAAACAAAATCCGCAATGCATTTGTTAATTTGCATTTAAAAGAAAATGTATGATTTAAGTCAGAAATTTTTTCTTGTTTCAACTCAAATGATAATTTAATAAATTTACTAGAGTAAACATTACTCTTTGATGACTGTAGTGGCGGAAGGAGGTGAGTCAGGCCGGGGTCGGCCGACCAGGACCTCCGATGGACCCCTAATATCCCCCTCCCCATGCTGACCCCTTCGCCTTGCAACTCTCCAACGCCGAAGGTTCAAATTTCCATTTTGCTCACCTGCAATCAATTTCCATCTATTGTCCATCATTTTGTTGCCGTCCCAATCTCCATCAAATTCTGGCTCCACCAAATTGACTGTACTGTAAAACAAGAATCCTGTAAAAATCCTACCAACTTTAGCATAAATTTAACACTGACCTCAGCTTGGCATATTATATTATTACCAAACTAGCACTCCTGAAGCTAAGAAGCTAAGCTTCGAGGTGATGTACGGACCGATTTATATAAAAAATCCTAGTTGAATAACTGTTTAACAGGCATTGTCACGATACTCTCTCATCTAGTCTAAGATTCAGTACTGTCTAGGATAAGAACTGAGCGAAATCATAATCTAATCAATTCATACATTTAAAAAGAAAAAAACTGGTCGTAGGTTTCTTGGGGATAGTACTTAAAACATTACATTAAACAGAACATAGCCTCAAAAATTTCAAACAAAAACTAAATTTCAAGACAAAGATTAATTCTTTAAACTGGGTAGTTTCTTGTTTGAATAATTTAAGAAATGTGAGTTGTTTAAAAGAGGAGACAAGCATGATAGTTGCCATCAGTGTTGACCATGCTTGCACAGCAAAAAAATAACTTTGGAGTTAATAATGTTGTGTTGTGGTCCTGTCGGTCAAGACTTGCAGATTGATTTACTAAACCATTTTGACAAAAGTTTTTAAACACGAACCATGCACGTGCAAAAGGACTACCTAACATGCTCAAACACAGAGATAAAGAAGAGAGTAGAGCAATGGTGAAGAGTAGAGTAATGGAGATGGTGGTGACAATGTCAACTTAGCTGTTCCTACTTTCTCTGCAGTCTCATAAATCTCTGCACACTCTACAGTAAGCATTGTCACCCTTTCTTTCTGTCCTGGGAATGTATTAAACCCACCCCACTCCTATTTCACCATCCCATCCCTCCTCAAAAACATAATTCTCCACTTACAGAGACTCTTACATTTAATATTTCTATTTTCTTTGTTTAATTTGTCTTTTTTGTTTTAATATTCTTCTTTTAGACTTTAGTTTTGCTTGAAATGTATCCACAAAGAAAGTGGATAACTTAACTAGTGAAGGTTGCAATAGAATGGTTGAGACTCCTCTCTAAATCAAAAATTTTGAGTTTGAATCTTATAGAAGAACTTTAAAATTTAGTAAGAAAAATTTTGCTGTCTATATAAATTTTGTCCAGTTGAAATCGGCATTACTCAAATGTCAACGATATTTAGGTACCAGGTTGTTTAACAAAATTAAAAAGAAAAAAGAATGTGGAGAACTTGAATTCAAGAAGCATTTCCCCAAGGCAATTCTCGTATTTTTTTTTACAGTGACGTGGAGTTTGATAGAATGATAATTGTTTTTCTTAAATTACCTCATACTTAGATACTTCTTAACACTACCACATTCTTTGGTGGTTAAAATAATACTCTCTTCCGTTTTAACTATCGTTTTAGGAAGTTTTTTTTTCAATATAATTATTATTTTACATTTTCGAGAGTGTTTATTAATTTTTTCCACTCACACCTTTACTTAATATTAACTCACATTTTTTAAGATTGGCATTGCCAAACCAAAAAAAAATAGCATATATTATTTTAGATATGAAAACGTCTACATTTTGGGTTCATGAGTAAAGAAGGTATAAAAGTCAAATTAATATAAAATTAAGATAATTTAAATTATTTTTTAATTTTTATGCCGAGACCTTAACACTCTATTTAGTAAGAAAGGATAATTAATGATAGAGGAAGAAATAGTAATAACTAGTAAGGAAAGAAAAGGGAAGAAAAGAGTACATGTATATTTTACTATTGTTTGAGAGTAAAAAAAGAGGAATATAACTAATAGAATGTAAAATAATGATGTTAGAAGCCAAAATATAAAAATATTCTTATTAAAATTTTATTAAAAAATAAATTATTAAATCGTATCAGTCTAAAACAAAACCAAAATATTTAAAACCTATACCTTAAAAGCTACGAAAATAATTCAAATCCATAAATATTTTAGGGACTACAAAATTTTAGCAATTAAGCTAAATTAATTGTTTGGTCCTTTAACTTGTCTCATCAGTTGAAGCAACAAGTTTTTATGACAATCTTGGGGACATTCAAGAAGAGCTCCTAACTTCTTTGGCTTTTTAATAAGTTATAGATATATCACAAAGATTTTCTTTCTTCAATACATAAATCAACAAACATGTTCCACACTTTACTTTCTAGAATGAGAAGTTTGCTAATTGTAACTTTAATCAATTCAACAATTGAATTTATAATACCTTGAGCAACATTATCAAGTCCTATTTTTAAAAGTGAAACTTCTTCATCCACTCTAACTTTTTTGCATTTGTTGTTTTTAACAAGGGAGTTGTTTTAATAAGATGGTAGTTTAGGATTATTACATTTTAGTGAGGACAATAAGAGAAAAACATATAAAATTATTTTATTCACTTTCTTACACCCCAAATTAGAGTGTAAGAAAAATAGGAATTTTCAAGGAGATTGAGAATTAAGTCATAATCTTACTCTTACTTATACTTCCATTGAAATATAAAATCTCTCACAAATTAGGATAAGTAGTTACCATTCCTTACTTTTCCTTCCCCTTATTTACACTCTATCTAAAGACACGGTAAATAACAGTCAAAATAGAATGGAGGAAGTAACTATTAGTAGATAATGTGCGAGCATTAAGATTAATTGTCAACGATTATACATTTTTGAAATCAAGTCTAAATGTTTAAGATTAATTTAAAGAAACAGGTGTAACTCCAAATGACAGGTGTTCTTACATATATATTATACTCAAATTTTTTAAATATACTAAGAACGGATGAGTATACTAAAATTCCTTAAATATACAAGGAACAAAATGAAACCTAGCTTACTAGCTATATCATAAGCTCCTGGAAAATATGCCTTGTTTCAAGCCACAAGTGTATTGTAATTATTTTTTGGGCTCAGAACTGTATTGTTCAGTACATTTACTGGCATTTATTATCATCGCAAATTCACACCACAAAACAGGTCCACTCTGTTAGCAGTAGCAGAGAAAAAAACAAGGGGACACTATGTCATGAGATGGAAATACTAAAAATATATTATATTTATAGAAAAAAAATAAAAACAGAAACATTATCTTAACAACTACACAATAGCATGATGAGATCAGCACGACATCCCATCAAAACCAAACCCCTTTCTCTCCAGATCATATCAGTAGATTTGATTTGATTACAGTCAAAAGCCAACAACTCCAAACTAAAACATACACAATGACACTTGTTTTAAATCTTTCTACATAAACCCATTACATAATTGAACAGCTACTTGTGTTCTCATCATTGAACATATCTGTTGTTGCTGCAGAAGAATGATCACCATTGTAATTTGGCTGTTCATGGTAGGGATAATAATTTGCGGGCCTGTAACCATAATAGTAACCAGTGCTGGGTGGAATGTAAGGAGATCTGTGATACATCATCTGTGGTTGTTGTTGCATCACTGGTCTGTTCTGCATATTCATCATCACTGATGCTTGATGGTTGTAACCATTCATGTTGGTCAGCATTGATGATGGGTACTGACCAGTGTGAAGCCCTGATGCAGGAATTCCTTGATACTCATTGTTGGATTGAACTGAAAACCCTCCCAAAGCATTGGAATTGCCTCCCAAAATAGTTGCAGCATTTGTTACGTTAGGACCATTTCCATTAAAACCAGCAAGGTTCATCATGGTACCAAAATCACTGGCTCTTCTGTTTTCAGCAGCATTGATGTTTCCACCACCTAATTGATGGGCATTGTTCATCTTTAATGCTGCCATGGTTTTCTGATCAATCCCACCTGGATTCACTTTCATTCCCATGTTCTGATTTGGGTTCCCTTTCTTTCCAGCATTCCCATTTCCAACATTGTTGTGCATTTTGTTACCATTGTTAGCGGCAGCAGCAAGAGCTGCAATGTTTTTCTTTGCATTGTCTGCAGCAATTGCTTGCTGTCCCAGAAGACCAAGTTGGTTTCCTCTGAGGAAACTGAGCTCATCCTCTTCTTCATCATCGTCTTCGTCGTCGTAAAAGTCATCGTCTTCTGAACTGAATGCGGGGAACTTCTGCTGGTTCTTTAATGCTTCAAAGCCTTTGACCAACCCCTGCTTTTGGCCTTTGTTTTTCTTGTCGTCTTTGATGCAGTTGTTGATGATGTTCTGATTTTGGTTTTGGTTCGACTTTTGGGACCAAATTTCAGCATGCTTTCCTGCTTTGTTTAGTTTCCTGATCAATGTTGCAGAATCTACAGTTCCTGACACTGTAACTTTCTGTTGCTCTGCATCTATGTTCACTTGGAAAACACCTGTACAGAAACGTTAAAAACTTAGAAACAAGAAGAAATTTTGCAGACATATTAGACAAGTCTTAGAAGAAAATGTCCAAGAAAACAAGTAACAAAAGCTTTTCCTCAAAATCCTGCGTTATTAATTAAAACTGTACAATTTAGTTGCAGAAAGAAGAAATCTCATCTTGAAGGACAGAGCCGTTAACAGAATCCACAGAATCATTTGTAACAATCCTACATTCGGTTACAGATTTTTTTTCTTCATTTTGCACAAAATATCAGAAATAATGGGGAAGGATAGAGAGAGAAAGAGAAAGCACAGTAAAATGAAAATTAACAACTATATAAATGGTCTTTGAACAATTACATTTAACAGTACACTCTTGCTTTTAAGAGAGAACGAAATGTCAAAAAGAAAATACCCTGCAGAATAAGAAAAAAAAATTGCAGTCCAAATTGTTTACAGAAAGATGGAATGAAAGTGAGCACCTTCAATCCTCTGAAGGAGTTTCTTCACTTTCTGCTTACACCCATCGCAATGTATGTTCACTTTGAGAACACAATTCTGCAAGTTAGGGAAAAAAGATAAAACCCACAAAGTAAACAAGAACAAGAAGAAAGAAAGAAACGACTCTTGAAAAAGACCAGAACCAAACTTTTCTACACAGATATAATAATAATCAAAACTTGTCTTCGAAAAAAGGACAGAAAGAATGTGACTACAAAAAAGAGAGACCTGGATCTTAAGGAGCTTAAAGTCTTCTTCTTTAGTCATTTCTTCAGGGATAGCTGTTTGAAATCAAAGTATTCTCTCAGTCACTTACTCAGTTACTTGCACTAACACTTGAGCAAGAAAAGAGAAGAAAAAGTTAGAGAGTGTCTAATAATGGGGGAGTGGAAGAGAGTGGGAGGCTGGGAGCAATGTAAAAGAAGGGTGGACATGTGAGTTTCCAGTTACATATTTTAGATTCTTCTTTCTTTACTTTCTTCTTTTGGTTTTCTCTTTCTTTCAGTTGTATCAATCAGAAGTGAGAAAACAAAAGCACATGGGTGTTATAGCTTCAACCCTGAAAAACACACACACACAACAGAGACACTGCAAAGACAAAAACAAAAGAGGGAAAGGCACAGGGAAGGAGCAACCAAGTGTGAAGGAAAGTGTGATATAAGTCAGAGACAAAGACAGAGAGTAAAATGTGGGAGATAAAAATGGGGTATGGGGTTAAGCTTAGGGATTAACTGTTAGGGCGCGTTTGTTAATATATATATATATAAACTGCATATAATTTTCGATAAAAAACTGCATATTATTAATATACATATATAAAATCACTTGGGTAGTTAGGATATCTTGGTTCACCACTATGTTCTAATCCTTCCACATTTCATCCAAAAAAATATATAAAATCATTTGGAAAGCTAAATTTTAACAAATGACATAAAACAAATTAGGGCTGCAAATGAGCTGAACTACTTGGCATCTAATTCGATAAAAATTCGTTTATAGCTCAGCTCGTTAATAAATGAGCCGAGTTTGAACAAGATTTTAACCTCAAATCAATAAACGAACCGAGCTTGAACACCAAAAAACTCAGTTCGAAAAGCTCGCGAACAGGCTCGTTTATATGTTCATGAACAATAATCGTGAATAAACTCGTTTATATATATACATGTGTATATACATGTATATATATATAAATGTATATATGTTTATATATGTTTTAAACTAAATTATGAAAAAAAAAACTTATGTTTGAAATATTATTTAATATTTAAGCCATATTAACAAAAATATAAGTTTGCACTTATTGACTATGCCTATAAAAGTACATATATACTCGCATAAGATCTAATATTATATTAAATTTGGTGAAATAAATTGAAACTTCTAATAGTTTTTTGTTTAACTGCATGCTCAATATGATTTTATTAAACAAATTTAAACTTAAATGTATTCTTTTTAGAGTTTTTGTCCAATTTGAACTTACAATCTCATTAATGATTTTATTGCAATCTCGTTAATGATTTTATTTGAGTCTTTGTTGAGACGAGCTCAAAAAGCTTGTGGGCTAGCAAGACATGTAACAAGCAGAGTTTGAACAAAGTTTTGAGCTTGAGGAAGCCCTTGAATTTAAACTCGAGCTCGAAAAATTTTAGTTGAACTAAATTTGAACACTCCAAAACTCGGTTTGATTCGGCTTGATTACACCCTTGTAACAAATAATTTATTGAATAATAAAAAACAGAGAAAATAACAAGACTTTAAGTGTTTATTTAAGCTAGATTTAATGAGAATGTATACGGAGTAGATTTAAACTAGACAGCCGGTTTACTGGTTCAACCAACCAATTTTTTGGTTTCTAAATTTGAACCGACCGATTTTTTTAAAGTGGTGGTCCTTAAACATGAACTGTATTGTTTAGTGTTCAGTTTATTGATTCACTGGTTCGAACCGGTTTGTCCATCCCATTTTAACAACATTGAATTATATAGTATAACATTAGAGAGAGTTAGATATGTTTATGATCAAAGAGAGAGAGAGAGAGAGAGAGATTTTTTTAACGTAAATGAGTTTCATAACCTGTTGTCAATACCAAAAAAGTAGAAAAACAATTTTTAAAAAATATTATATATTATAACTAAAAGTATCTCAAAAATCTGAATAAGTCTATATTTTTTTATCACACAGTTTATAGATTTATTATCTAAATCTCCTATTTATACTTAATTTATTAAAACTAAATACTACATAAACTATATAATGCAAAAATAAAGAACCATATCTTTTTAAACAGAGATGGCAATGTGACAGAGAAAATTACCAGAAACAAACACCCCAACATATATACGCCAAAATATAAGGTCAAAAAGAAAACGCAAAAATAGGATTGACAAATATCTTATTTGACAACATTGTATATATCATTTAATATTTTTTAATAATTAATAATAAATAAATAATAAAATAATATATTTTTAATAAAATATTATATACTGTTTAAAATATGTTATTTGTAAATCGAGCTCATAGGTAAAATAGAGGCTGAAATATAAAAAATTGGTTTAAGAGTCAAAACTTGAAACAAAAAAGGAAGCTTTTTAGTGCTGAAATCTGAAATGATGTGATTTAACGTTAAATACTGACGAAAGAAAATCAATAAAACGAAGAACAGCGACTTGACAGGCCGACTTCTATCCCTGTCCTGTTTGTCACATGTTCTCTTCCACTTGTATTGTGTTTCTCGTGAAAATGAGAAACTACTCGACGTGGAAAAATATGGGCATTCAACTGATTGGCCTTTACATTAATTCTATCACTAAAAAATTAAAAATTTTAAAAAATAAAATTAAGAGTTTAATTAATAAAAAAAAGTTTAAGAACTTAAAACGCTAAAATAATATAGTGCAGGGAGCAAGGGTCTCCAGTGCTTGAACTTGGTTAATAGTTTTAATTTCTTAAAAGTGAATCATTAAGGATTCTTTTTCTTTTTTTTTTTCAATTTTCTTTTTTATATAATTAGCATTAAAAATTTTTGATATTTTATTTTTATCAGTGGTGATAAAATAGATGATGTGCATGCGCACATTGTAGTGACGCACATGAATGACAGGCACACGCGTAGCACGCATAAAAGATGACTTGTAATACTACTAAGGGTGTTCTCAACGGTTTTAATCTTTTAGTTTTGATTTAATGTCACATTAGTATTTTATTGAATTTTTTATTAAATTATTCCTTTCCAATCATACGATAAAACCAATTACCTATCTATTTTTTATTAAACTTCTATTATGTTTTTTCTTCTCTCCCTCAAAAAAACTGTTAAAAAGAAAAAGAACTGAGAAGGTTAAATCTGTATTAAACCATCTCAAAACATGATATTCTTCTCAATAATAGTGGTCCAATAAGAATAGAGTTCAATGAAAAAACCCCATTGGAAATGCTATAAATCTGAAAAGTCAAATCAATGAGTAGAAAAGTAATTTGTACGCGGCAAAAAGAGTGTCGTTTTACAATTATTTTAGTTCTAGGCTAAAATAGATATTTTGCATTTTCTTGATGAGTCAGCTTTTTGCTTTATATTTTATTGGTTTGTTTTTATCTTTTTAAATATATTTGATTTGTTTGATCAGAAACTGATGGCTAGAGGCTGCACGAAATATTCAAAAAAAGAATTCCCATGGAATAGGGTCAAAAAGGTGTAGGAAGAAGTGTGTGTTAGGTCCATCATTACTTGCGCCCCAGCACCTGCGCTGCGACTCTGTCTGTGTTAAACCATTTCCCTTACTTTCCCATCTCTTTTTACTTGCCTGTACCACTTACCTTTGCTTCTCCATCAAGTCTGATTTTTCAAAACTTCTTTAATTCTTTTGTCTACCACATAATTAACTTAACTGCCACTGACTTCCTCATGTTTATTAACTTGAAGAGTGTGTGTGTCCAGTCCATTTCTCAATTTACCAAAAAATGTGGTAAAAAATTCTGAGCTTTGGGCTATCTGATAAGTATTTTTACTCTTTTGATCAGAAATTTGATATGAAATTTAGAAAAAAAGGGTAGATTTTGGTTTTTTCAATTTTGAACCACAAAAAAATGTAGTATAGTATGATCCTATTGGGGTCCACTTATTTTGGGATCCCATGCATGCTGTAACGGGTTTGGACTTTTACCAACGCTCGTTCGGCACTTGATCGCGCACTCGCTCTCAAGTCAGCCTCACAAGTCTCCATACTTCTCTAGAATGTTCTACTCAACTCTAGAGAAATTGGGAAGAATTGGGCCAACTCCTCCATGTCTTG
>CAODLS013248139.1:0-25111 GCA_948243855.1 Flueggea neowawraea | reverse complement strand
CACAAGCTGGCAAGCAAGCAAAAGACCATCAAGGAGTCTCAATTTCAAGCGTAAAAACTGACTCGTCGGCATTGTTCGAATGGAAATCCAAAAGGGCTAACAACGAACAATCCAAAGAAGCCGACTGGAAGGTCTTAAGGCGGCAATTGAGTAAGATTGCAATCACTAGTCTTGAGTTTTCGGAAGCACTTCCTTTCGCTGCCTTTGCTTCTTTGTTGGTGGAAACAGTTGCAAGACTTGACAATGTGATTGAGGAAGTGGAAGAGTTGGGAAGGATAGCTTGTTTCAAAGAGTATAAACCCGGTGATGATGAGGTTGTTTTGAATTGCGGAACTCCGAAAATGAGTGTTACTCATCAGGAATTGGCTAGCCATGCTGTAGAATGATATGATATAAATATAGGTTTGTTAGTTAAGAATGGCTGCTTTAAATTTGTTTTTGTTTTTTTTTGTTTTACAATGTCTGGTAGATGCTAGTGAGAATATTGTTCATGTGCGTTTGGATGCTAAAATGAGATTCCTTGAGTTTACATGAGCAATACTGTTGAGCCGTGTGTCGTGCCATTTCTTTTTTCAGTGAACTGAATAAAATGATTTACCATATATTAATCGTTAAAATAAAATAATAATTACTAAAAATAACTCAAAAATATTGTTGGTGTGCATGTATATTATAATAGGGACAAAACAATAACTTGGAGAACTATCAAATGTTATGGTAGATAGCAAGTGCTCCTTTTCTCTACTAATCATGGATTTTAAATTTGAGTTTTGGGCATAGAGACGTTTTAAAATAGATTAAGGAGAATTTTATCACCTATATGAATACCGAGTAACCCGAAAAAAAAAAACTACACTTATGGAGATTGCAAAATAAGCATTAATGCTAATATCCATTCAAGGTAAATTTCTATATATGTTTACTAATTTCTTAATTATTGAAAGAACAGTAATTGATTATGCATTATATATATATTTTTATAAATCGTTTGTTTATAATTTTATTTGTTTAGAACACAAGTAAGTGTTCTACAAAAAACATGAATAATATGTTTGTATAAAGCTAAAAAAAGCATGATTAATAAAACCATGAAAGAACCTATTTTTATATAGACCAAGAAAATAAACTCAAAGAGACACAGCCAAACCACGGCCAAATCATTTCCAATGGTCCTTTGCAATACCTGAAAGCAAGGTTTTGTCCATCTTCAGGAAATTTGAGCAGTTGTGATCCAATATACCATGTACAATGTGTCTCGTTGCGCACTTCTTCCATTGCCAGACATGAAGATACAATTATGTTGCAATTTTTTATCGTTGAATCTGATTCAAACTTATTTATCGCATCATTGTTAATGCCCTTGTGTAAACTCCCACATGGCCCCAACACTTTGGCATTTTTGCTTAGTCTTCACTCTTTCATGCTGAGTGTGCAATACGGTCTGTGCTTGCTTGCCAGCCACGTGCTTATCTTTTAATATAGAGCTAACTTATGCAACTATTCAGATTGCCACAAGTGAGTACTCCTTTTGGCCTTTTCCGAATAGTAACAAAGCTGAAATTAGCGTCACTTGAGGTGCGATCTGCAAAGGAACTAGTCTCATAACTGGCATTTTTATCAACTGGCATAGTCAGAATTTTAACAAACTAGGGGTTGAATTCTGGGAATGGCTAAATCCTGGTTATGTCACTGTTGAAGATTCAATACTATTCTTTAGTTTCTCGGTTAAAATTTTTCTATAGACTAGATGAAGAAATAAAATAATAACAAAAATAAGTCCATTCAAATTAATTCATCTAGCAATTAAAAACATCTAGTTAATTCAAGTTCATTAAAATAAAATTTAAGTGATTCAACCAAAAACTCGTAAATTTAACAATCTTAAACCATATTCTACCTAATTTAAATCACAATTTCATCAACTCATAAATTCAACAATCTATAATCCTAAATCAATAAAAACTGAAATTATTGTTAAACAAAGGAAAATGATGGCTTTCGACTTACCAAGAATTGAAGGAGTCGTGAGGGATAGACAAGAGTTGAAGGAATTGAGGACTAAGGTGGTGTGGACGGCAACAGTCAACAATGCAGAAGAAGCAAAGCAAAGCGAAGCAAGGCAGTATTGCTTTGCTTCTGTTTTATTTTGAAGATTAGGGCAAAACACACCATTTTCCCTTTATCTTCTTACTTTCCCCCCTTAATCTTCTTATTTTTTTTAAACATGTAAGGCGAAATAGCATCGTCTCCCCCACACTAAATGTTTTTTTAAATCGCAAAACAACGTCATTTTGCACTGTGCTTTAAATTGAAAAAACAAGGATAAAACTATCCTCTTTAACCCAAACACCTAGCAACACCTTCTTTAGTTTTTTTGTTGCAGTTTATGCCGTCCCAACAGCACCATACTTGATGGGTAGAGCTCAGCCAAAGGAGTGCTTCCATGGGTCTCCTCTGGCAAAAATAGGTTTTCAACACCTGTTTGTCCCTTAATAACTCCGCCCTTGTTTGTATCCCAAGTTTAGCAATTGAAAATTGTGGTTGATGCTTAATCCAATTCACAACCGATGGGCTTGGTCAGCAAAAAATTCAGGAGTTAATTATGCCACATATCTTAAATAAAATTCAGATTTTGACAAAAAGAATCCAAAGTTTGGTAATTAGGTGAATACCATATTTTAAAATTTTAGTTTTACCATATGCCATTTTTTAAAATTTGATATTAAAAAGGCCATATTGACTCAAATAAAAATCAATTTTTCGCTCATTCTTTCAAAATTTTCTCTCTCCTAGTTTCTTCCTCATCTTCTCCTCTCCTCTCCTCTCCCCCACTCTCATTTCTCTCATCCTCGTTCTCCTCTTTCCTTACTATTTCTCGCTTTCTATCTCTCTCCTCTCCCTCGTCTTCTCTCATTATTCCTCCTCTCTGCTCTCTCGATCTCGATTGCCTCATCTCATCTCCTCCATTTTTTATCTCGGTTTCGTGTTGTTCTCTTATCGGTTTTTTTTTGTCTCGATCTCGTCGCTCTCGTTGATCTCACTCCTCATCGGTTTCTGGTCACTCTCTCGATGATCTATGTTCTCTCCTCGACGCAATTTTAGTGAGGCTCTTTTCTCTCCTCGACGCGAGATGGAGCGATGACAATGGTGGCTAGAGCTTCGCGGCGGACATATGTTACAGTGGGCAGAGCGACGATGACACAATCTGTGTTGTTACCAAACCTTAGCGGTGGCGACAAAATCTATGTTTTTCAAGTTTTAGGGTTTTTACATCCTTTTTTTTAAACAAACTGCAACTATTTTTAGCCCCTAAGATTTATTTTTTTATAGAAGTTTTTATTTGTCACGACCCGTTCTCCGACATGACCATCGTAAAAGGCTAACCGTCTATGGGAGACCGGCCTATCCTGTACAAGCCTCAAAGAACAAAACCAAAACTAATTTATTGAAAACAATACTAAAATCATTTTCAAGGTTAGTGAATAGAAATTCAAATTTAATTAAAACATAAGTTTTATCAATAATAATAAAATATTTGATAGGTAATAGATCATGTTTAAATACTAAATAAGTATACAATACATACACCTACAAGAATACCGGTGTGGAACAACTAACAAAATAAATAACTGAGCCCAAACAAAAGGGTATTGAATGCCACTGCAGAAATGTCTCACTGAGTGTCGAAACTGGTAGATCGCAATCAACCAAAATCACCTGCAAATGAGAATACAGGAAAATAGACAGAAAAGAAAGGGTTAAGAATCTCTAGTAAGGAAACGACACTCCAAAGCAGCACCTGGCCTCATGCAAACTGTTTTGAAAATGTTTAGAAAACTTCACATGCAGATATAAGTGTATATACGTATACACACTAAGTATCAAATAGTATTTTCGAAATTCATTTCGAAATCTTTCGCAACCAAGACAAACAACAAATGGGCAATGGTACGAAAACGTTTATTTACAAATCATAATTTTTATTTGTAAATCATAAACCGCAACTATCAAAATATTTCTTTTCAAATCATACAACACAATATCGAAATATTTATTTTCAAATCATATAACACAAATATCAAAATATTTGGTTTTAAATCATATAAGCTCAAAACTTCAAATATTCATATTCAAAACGTATCATATCAAAACAAATCTGGCATGGAACCAATATCAAAATCATTTTCAGATTTAAAACATGGTTTCAGAGTCAAATCATATACCAAATATATGGGACCAAAGCTAAGATGTGTATCCAGCGCTAATAATAGAGGTGATGTGGACTTCGCCACTAATCAATATCAAATCATGTGTTGGATCAGAACACATGGCTATCGGCATCCTTGGTAGCTGAGATTTCTCAAAGCATTGGTATACCAAAGGTCACGATTTACCCCCGTAATAGAGATGTCCCATATAAGAAAACCAAAGCATACTAATACATAGTATGAAAGCAAATCATGCAATTCAACATCAAAATCAGACGGAAGATATATGATACATATATATCAATTTCAAACCATAGTAGTGGTTACGCTACTGTCAAATCATGAAATATATGATTTCATAAATCAATTGGCAAAATAAAATAAATAACCTTCATTTCATATAAATACAAATTCATCAAAATATTCATTTCGGAAAAACATTTCCTCTTTTGTAAATCAAATACTCTTATAAGCAAAAACGTCTACTTCAAAACGTAATAACTATTTCATAATTTTTCAATAATACAAAACAATTATTTTTAAAATACTTCAAAGTGCTAAACAAATAATATCTAAAAAATCTAAAATAGAATGATTATTACCAAAACCATAATAAATATCAAAATGTGATATTTATTTTAAAATCATCAAAGTTTCCAAAGAAACTAAGTTTTCACAATAGAGGTTTCACATCAGTCAAATTTTAGGATTTTCTATCTTTTATTTATTTCAGATTATATGTTATGGTCATAGCACAACAAAAACATATAAGTTAAAGAGACACAACCTATATGTTTGAAGCTGTCATTTTACTCACCTGGACGCCGAGTAAATAATCCAGATCACGGTCCATCGGTGAATGATTGGTCTCCTTGGAAACTAAGCAGAACTGGAATAGATATCAAGGTCAAAAATCAATGTATTACTATAGCTGTATCGAAATGCGTGCAAATGTATATGCAGACTCAAATGCTCGAACAGAGCCCAAAAACCCTTTTTCGAGCCAAAGTCTAACCTAATAATCAAATATTACACCTCAGTATAAAATTATAATTTGGTCCCCGAGACTTTAAAAATTACCAAGTAGTCTCCTAGTCACGTAAAATTACAAAGTAGTCCTCAAAATTTTCAAAAATTACAAAGAAGTCCTCCAAGTAGTCAGAATTTTCAAAAGAGTCCTCAAATTATTAGAAATTACAATTCTATACTGAAGTCCTCAGAATTACAAAAATATCTCCAAGTTTCCAAAATTACGAATATGGACCTTGGGTTTCTAAAATTACAAATTTATACCTCAGTACTCAAAATTTACAAATCTAGACCTCAGTCTTCTGAAATTACAAATCTAAACTCAACTGTTCACAAATTTACAAAACTATATAGTGGACAAATTTTTATTCTCAAAAGTACAGAACTCTCGATTCAATAGACAAAAATCGAAACCAAACACGCACATTGGTCGATCTCAACCTTAGGAACATTAATCCATCAACAATTTCACCAAACTAACAACAAATTTGCCCAAAATTGATCAAAATCGTCGAAACCCTAACCCACTTCAAGAACTCATCACATCTCTTGATTCAATGCTTGATTCTTATTAATCTAAGTCCTACTCAACTTATTATAGCATCCTCTAGTAACCATTAACTCAAAATTATGCAGGAATTAAAGACCCAATGAAATTTGGCCAAAATTAAAACCCACCAATCAATGCATGAAAATGAAGTTAAATCCAAGAAAGATGTGTAATCTTTCCTCAGAAATTGGTTAGGAATGATGGACAAACAATGTGGGAAGATCCTTGAAGAGTTGAGAGAGTTTTGAGTGAGAGAGTGGTGAGTAAATGAAGAAAATCGGGTTGTTGGGTGCTTTAAAGACATTCTGCTCACTGCCAACGTATGTTATTTTAAGCAAAACGTTGTCGAGTAGAAAATCACGTTTTGTGGCTACTGCTTGAACCACAATGTAAGTTGTTCTTTCACAACGTACGTTGCACACCAACACAACGTACGTTGTGCTTTGTTGCAACGTAAGTTGATCATCCCATGCCAAATTCCAGATAACGCATGTCGTCATCAACAACAACGTACGTCTTGACCCCTACAGATTCCATACTTGATGTTTCTCACACCCAAACTTGGTCCAAACCATCCCAAGGTTCCTCAACTCTTAAATCCTAAAAAATAAATCTGTTTTACCAACATTAACATCAAATCACCATTCAAATCATCGAATCATAATCGAAAACACTCAAGAACTGAATTGGACTAGAACGAAAGGCTACAAAAATCCAATCGGAACGGACGGGATATTACATTATTGTTTGTTCATGTGACTTAAACACTTTTAAACTTTTTTGTAGGTTGATTTTGTTGAGTTTGGTTGATTTTTGTTGAGTTTGATCAATTTTGTGCAGAGGTGATCACATTTGGAGACATTCGTATACCATTGGACATCAAATTAATTATCATTAAATATAATTAAAAGTCCTACATATGTTTGCAAAATAATGACTTGAAGACATTTGGAGACATCTAGAGACTTTCTAAAAAATTAAAAAAGAATATAACTTGAAGATCTTTGGAGACCTTTTGGAAAATCAAAAAATATAATTCAACTTAATTTATAAAATTACACCGAAAATTTTTAAATCAAATTTCTTATTAAAAATTTGTGACATTTAAAGACTTTTTATGGACATTTGGAAACATTTGAAGACATCTGGAGATATTTTGGGAAATTATATAATTTTTTTACTGAAATTTATTTTTCTGCAAAAAAAAACCAATTTCTCACAAAAATGTCATAATTTTTCTTAAATATAGCATTTTTCATATGAGATTTATTTTGTGACAATTTTTAAAATTGTTATGTTGGATCCCCTTTTTCAAATTCAATATTTTATCTATGTATAAAGTGTATTTTTCCCAAAATTCAGACGCAAGGGATTGAGAATCGCCCCGGCGCCTCTCACCTTGCTCCTATTTGGATGTTGTTATGCTTTCTATTTCTGGGCCGGCGAAACCGGATTTGACATCCAGAAGCCTCTCATTTGGTTGTGTTGTCCTGTTCTGTTTTTTGTTAAATGACACCAACCGAATATGAATTTTATTTTAATTATAATTTAATGTGAAAATCAAGTAGTTCAAAGTTATGGATCTAAAAAGACTTATTATTTTAGTGACTTTTTGTGTACCTATGTGGCTATGACATGCCCATAAAAATATAAACATGAGAAATATCATAGTCCAAGAGCCGAAGATTTACCAAGTCAGATTACCGTGTCGCTAAATTGGCTTCTTTCAAGTGGAAAATTTTTATAATGATAAATATTCCTTTTGTACCTATCAAGTTATGCGTAACTATAATTTGTTTGAGCCATGCTACACAATGCGAACCGATGCCATTCTACAATGGTTTCACAGCACCTTTACGTAATAAAATATTTTTGCACTGTAAGTAAGGGTAACCTAATGTTTAACTACAATGTGGCGCATGACGGGCTGATCCGTCCTATGTAGAACAAATGTGTTTAGAGGTCAACAACGGTTTAGACAATTTTATATTGATATAGATTTTTTTTTTAAAGGTAAGGAAACTTCCAAAAAAGAAGCATTAGTAACCATAATTACTTTAATTTGAATTTCTTTTTGTTATGAACAATGCCTTTATTTTGAATGTCTAATTGGGATCACGTATACCATTTATATTTTATAAACCAAAATACAAATTTGAATACAAAGTATGATTAAATGAAAAGAGAGGTCTAGATATACTTAAATGTGATTTGATGGATTTGGAGTGCTGCATCGAAGCTCTACCTCTATAGGAATTACTATATACTCTTCAACGACATATAAGTAATATACTCCCATGAAATATGTTGGTCGCACGATGCATTTGCCAGTATAAACTTTGCAAAGAAAAGAGAGAAAGAGGAGTTGGCACGATATGAGTTTGTTAGTTTGAACCTATTATGTGTGAGTGACAAATGTTGGTTTATTTGGTTGGTTTGGTCCACCCATAATGATTCAACGATGGGTTAGTTTGCTCCAACCAAGAACCAAACCAAAAGAACACGTCTTGCATGTGAAAGAGCTCAATAACACTTGTATTCCATGTAGGTACATGAAAGATAAGTGTGCAAGACTTAGAGAGTGTCTGAATGTATAAGAAAGAGAGGATGACCAAAGGAGACTAGGACACTTTACACACACTCAAAACTCTCTACGAAAGAATATGCCCTCTAGAGGTCTCTATAAGGTGTTCTTATATAAAGAGGCATGAGGGTGGTGGAAACTAAAGTTTGGGTCTATTTGGTGCTCAGATTTTTCGATATGTGAACAACAACTTTGATCCAGCTCTTGAAGAGGCATTTCGCTGCAACTCTGATTATTTTTCTTCTATTTTTAACCACTACTTACATTATGGAAGACCTACATAAATAACAAAACTCTCTCTTCTTTTTTAAAGTTTCTCTATACTAAGGACTCAAACTCAAGATCTTTGATTAAAAAAAAGACAGTCTCTACCACTCTATTACAACCACTGGTTGTAAACAAACTAAAGAATATGACAAGACTCTTTTTTTGTTTGTCTGACCGAATTGACTGCATCCATTTTGGACCTCTACATGTGCCAAAATTCTCCTAGAATGGATGAGTCGCAAGGCAGAGTGAAGAACCAAAATTCACTGACCATAGCAAACCCCAACAAATTGTTTGGGAAAAGCAAATAAATATAAAAAAAATGTATATTTTAACAAATACCATAACAACAAAAGATTCTAAAAAATGATATATACAGAGAACCACATTTAAAAAAATATTATAATTTGATCATTTTTTTACCGCGCTTCAGATTTTGACCATGTTCTGACCTCGTTCTAGAAAGTTGACCACATGCAATTAGTACAAAACAAACACAAAAATATGTACAACACCAAAATATGCTTACAGAATGTATACAAAATTAATACAAACCAAAAATAATTAAAACATTATTTTTAATATGATTTTTGTTATTTGTACACAAAAACTTCTTCATTAAAGCACAAACAAAGAAAAACCAGAGAAACACTTCTTCATCATCTCCTCTGAAAACCCCTTTTTCAATTAAATACTACTTGCATCGCTCCATTCTCAAAACACCACATCCATAACTCCCTTCTCATATGTAGGTTCAAAATATACAAATCCACCCACTCTCTCAAAAAATTACATCCATCAACTACGTGTTTGTCGATTGACACAAGACCACGACTACGACTGCGCCGACTGGGGTGACGGATATGTCATAGAAATCCTCAACCATGGCGGCACCAATGAACCTTAATGCTGTTGTGATGCGATGTAGCACAGAGAGCAAAGAAGCAAGATCCAAACATCGAGATAATTGCTTCTGAGGTAAAAAAAAAACACTTGGTATTTTTGTTTTGATTTTGATTCAGCTTTTGAGAAAAAAGATTTGTTCCGAATTCAATTTTGCATGAAATAGAATATGTAAGAGATGAAGGAAAAAACATAGAAGAGACGATGAGAAGAGACGATAAATTAGGGTGGTGGGAGAATGAAATATATAAGAGGATAAGGAGAAGCGCATGAGTTGCAAAAATATGATATTGGTAAAAAAAAAATTATATTGAGTTGCAAAACTGTGGTATTCATCAAATTATAATTCCGATTAGTTGCCAAATTGTGGTATTCATCAAATTACAACTCCGTCTATTTTAATTTGTAAATTTAAATGTTAAAAAGTATGATATCGTGTAATTTCACCAAATTGTTTCCATCACCCTATCAACAATACGTTGAATTAAATAAATGTGTGGATTTTGCTATCATGCTTTTATATTTAACATGCTTTATCTGCTTTTAACTGTTTAGATTGCGTTAAAAACTAATCTAACAGTTATAAAAGTGTCAACACATTAAAAAGTGTATATACATCATAATGACTTTTTAATGTGTTACTAATTTTATAACCGTCAGATCAATTTAAATTTAATTCTAACTGTTAAAAAAATGTAAATGACAAATGTAAGAAGCACCATACTTCATCTCATCCATCACATGCATGTTTTATTGGGCTAATCATGGAATGGATAGTTGTTGTATAATTAGTTATGGGCTCTTGGACCCACTCTTTTATCGATCCTAAGCTTCCCTATTGGGTTTTAAATCCACTACATATTTAAGTTCATTGGTGTCTAAATGAATATTGAGCTTTAGTATAAATAATAGAATTAATTATGCCACATATCTCAAATAAAATTTAAATTTTGATAAAAATTATCTTTAATTTAATAATTAGTAGAATAATATATTTTTAAGTTTAGCTTAGTTATATGCTATTTTTTTACAATTTAATTCTTAAAAATGTCATATCCAATCAAATAAAAATCCAATTTTTTATCTCATTTTATCCATTTTTTTCTCTCTCATCTGTTTCTCTCTACTCTTCCCTCTCTCACACCTCATGTCTCTCTTCCTTCTCAATCTCCCCAAACCCTAGCTCTCCTATCCACCGCCCTCCCCTCCTCATCTTCCTCCATCGTTTCTCTTTCTTTGTTGTTCCTCTCTTTTTAGTGCGCAAGTCTTCTTTTTGCTTCATCGCCTCTCTTCTCTCTGTGTTTCAATCTCGACATTCCTCAACTTTGATCTTTTTACCCTTGCTTTGGATCTCTACAGCGCTTGACTGGATCTCTATAACGATTTCTCTCTCCTCATCTTGCTTCTTCCTCTGCGTCGCACTTCTCTCTTCGCATGTGCTTCTCTTTTGCGACGCTCTCTTTGTCTCTGTCTCGCCTCCTCCAATCTCGTTTGCGTCACGCTTCTTGCTTTGCGACTGACATGGCTGTGACGGAGATCTCCAGGTTCAACCCTAGTTGCTGTCATTTGTTTGTTTTAATTTTTCCTTCCATAAAAGTCTTTTTATTGTTTCTTCATTAATGCTTTTGTGAGACTTATTGGTTTAATTGTGCATGTTGATTTTCGGTTGGTTTTCATTGAGTTTGACTGATTTTGTGCAGGGGTTATTACATTTGGAGATTTTCGTAGACTTTTTGGAGACTTTTGGTGATCAAATTAATTATCATTAAATAAAGTTAAATTCATAAAAATATATAAAAATAATTGAACTTAATTAAAAAAATTATACAAAAAAATTATTGAATCAAATTTTAATAAAAGAATTGTGTGGTTTGGACACATTTGGAGACCTTCTGAATTAAACCAAACTTCTTATAAAAAATTGAAAACTCCTTTTTGGAGACTTCTTTTGGACACTTTTGGAGACCTTCTGAGAAATTATATAATTATTTAATGAAATTCATTTTTTTGTGAAAAAATCAATTTCTCGCCAAAATATCATGATGTCTCTGAAGTGGCATTTTTCAAATGAATTTTATTTTTATGGCATTTTTAAAAATTGATATTGTTGAAAGATATTTTTCAAAATGAGTATTTCATTTTAGTATAAAAGTCTAATTGTCCTTAAATAATGTGTAATGATACGGTGGTGTCTTTAGTGTGTATACGTGGTTAGTGTATTGAGTGTGAAGTGGTTCTTCTTATGATTCACAAAGTCTCACACACTTGGCGTTATATATATATATATATATGCACTTGTGTTTCCACGCACTTGTGACTCAACCATTTTTTGGCAAGCACACTTTGTAATTAAAGATATGGAGAGAATGAGTACAATATACCCAAGCTTGCCTTCCTCTCTTTTTTTATAGATAGTTCGATCTAGCAAACTCGATTAACACTACCATTATTAGAGGTAATTCTAAAACCCTCTCCTTAATTAATCAATTAATTAACATGGTTCAAGTTATCCATGAGAATGGTCCTATTATTTTTGACATTCAATTTATGTCAAATGTTGAATGCTTGATTATAAAAATTATTTCCAACATAATCTGGCCCTAATCTATATCTATATATTGATATAAAGCAGAATATATATATTGAAATATTGACATGTGTCATCATAAATAAACGACATTTGACATCTTACTAATGCAACATGTGTCATATAAAGATGTGTCATAAAAATAATAATAAATGTGTTTACATTACACATTTATATCAATTAACCAATTTATATGGTAATTAATAAAATATACAATAAAAATTAAAATACAAGAATAAATATAATTTTTTAAAATGGGAGCCCGGTTCATCTCGCACAAGCCTCAGAAATACAGACATTCTACCCAAATTACTCATTAATCCAAATAATTAATATTTATAAAATATTTTATACTGAAAATATGTATTTATATAAAAAAATATAAATTTAATAGGGTAATATTGAGTAAGTGTAAAATCAATATCCACAATACAAAATACAAAATGTAGCCTAGTAAACCAACAACAACCCGATGTGGAACTCTAATAAAAAAAACAAAAGTAGAGCTCCGATGAGGGCACTCACTACTATCAAAAATGTCTCACTGGGATCGAGGTGTCGGACAGTTGCTGAGTGTCAAAAGTATCACCTGAAAAATAGGTTTAAAGATAGACAAAAGAATAAAAATGGTAAGAACCCCTAGTGAGAAAAAAGACACTTTAGACCAGCTTCAGGCCTCACATAAATCATTTTGAAAATAGTTTAAAAATATACCGTATATGTATACACAAAGATACCATAAAGTATACACGCTACATACATAATAACTTTCAGTAAAACGCTTTTCTAAAACGTTCGCATCCAGAGCAAATATCATACAGTCAGTCGATATCAGAAGTATGTATATATATATATATATATATATATATATATATATATACCAAAATATATATATTTATCACAGTCAGAGTATGAGACCAGAACAAACAGAATAATAATGTGGACTCTGTCACCAGACGAAATAGAGCACGTATCTGGCCGGATACACGGTCACCCCATTACCCCAGTAACTAGGGCCTTGACAGAGCATTGATATACCAAAGGATGCGTACTCTGTTGCTAGGTGTCCTATATCAGAATATCATAATAATAATATCCACAGACGAGCATGCAAAATACAAATCATTTTGCCAAAAATATTTATATATACCATATATATAAATATTATATTTCAAAAACAGAAATTTTGTAAATCAACAATCACATAATCCAAATTATTAATTAGTCAAATAATTATTAGTCCAATTTTAGATCATAGTCAGACACAACAAAAACTATATAAAGAGTCCGAAGACATAGTTTGTGCGTCTGAATCTGTCATTTCACTCACCTGGATATCCAAGCACAAACATCAGTCAAGCCCCACTTGCCAGTGGCTGGTATCGATGACAGAAACACGACTCTGAACAAATATATATCAAATAGATATATCAGAACAAATCAAAATATAGTATTGTGACAATACTAAATGCATAATGTGTAAATGCAAATGCAGACTAACAAAGTCGCCAAAAATCAATGGCGAGTGATAATCTATCACTCTGGGCCCAAAAATTCAAAATCTACGTAAAATTATAGTTTGGTCCCCAACTAATGTAAAATTACTTTTAGTCCCCGAGATTTGACAAATTTTAAAACAGTCCTCATAGTATTCCCAAGTTTCCTAAAGGTCCTCTAAGTATTTTAAATTTATAAATAAATCCTCTAATTTCTTAAAATTGTATTTTTAACTTTAATTCCTTAAAATCACAACTTTGGCCAAAACTGTCGAGAAATTATAACTTAACCCACTTGCCAAATATCAAGTTTGGTCCTCACTTTTCAACCAATCACAACTCTTCTTTTTGTTCTTAAAAAAATCCAGAATTGAAATCAACGTAACTACTTTCAGATTGGGTTCTTCACAATCGTAACTATTCCAAATTGATCTATATTAATTCATTCCACTTCTAATCATCGAACTCACCACTCAATCCATTCAACTAAATTAAAACCAACCTGAATCCATCATCAGTCATCATTAACAGTCCGAACATTCAACAACCAACTCGAAGAATTTAAGCCAAACCATCATCTTCAACTCACACCTTTGATTCCCACCTTTAATCCATTAACACTCAACTATAACAACTCTAAAATTATGCCCAGAAACGTTTCAAAACCAAAGCAACAGTTCCCCAACATGTGTGAGCAAAACGAAAAAAGGAAAGAAAACCCAAGCTATTTTAACAGAGAAATGAAGGAGATTTGAGGAGCAATAACTTACCTTATTTGAAGAAAATAAGGCATGGAATTGGAGAGGAACTGAAGAAGACGTGTTGGAGTGATGAAATGAAGAAGAAAGAGAAGAAAAAGAGCTTATATGGGCGGTGAAATCGTGACTGAAAATCAGAATGGTTGGCGAAGTATGGGCTGTTGATTTGAAAGGAAAAGACAAGAAACGGCGTCGTTTGGTAAAAAAATGTTGCAGACTCCCTCGAACGACATGCGCTCAACACGGAGGACAGGAGCAACAGACAAAACGACACGTCGGTCACGCGGAAATCAACTGAACGACAGCCTTCAAGTATGCCAAACGACACGCAATTTTTCTTTTGTTCCGATTTTCCTTCAAATTTTTCATCGATTCCCACTTAATTAATCAACCCTTATCACCTCCAAAAACTCATTAATCACCCAAATAACATCTAAAAGACAAAATTAACCTCTCGATCATCAAAATAAAAATTTAATAAATAATATTAATATTAATAATAAAATAAAAATTATCGGAATAATTATTTGGAATGAGCGAAATATTACAGTTCCTAGTGCACGTAAATGATGGATGGCAAAAGTTCCAGAATGATATGGCAGTCGACCAGGTGAGTTGTGGATTCATTAGCAGACACTAATAGGTTGATGAAATTTCTTGAGCATCAAGTATGGATGATTAAGGTGCATTGTTGATGGATTAATGCATGTAGTTGGATGATAAAAAAAATTGTCCGAGAGGATTGAAATTCAACAAGGTGCATTATTAAAGGCATAGCGGCGTTAATGGTTATCTGAAAACTCTCCAAGTATTATGTATCAGTCATTAAGGTGCGTTAATGAGGCATTAGCGCACTCTGTTGGAGAATTTTTTTGACGTTAATAAGCATTAAGGTGCACTGTCAATGAGACATTTTTGGCATTAAGGGGTGTTATTGGTGAATAACGTACGTAGATGCCACAAGTCATTAGAGCGTGTTATTAATTTTACAGCGGGCGTAGATGATTAACTCATGTTAGTCTTCACAGACTATCTTTATTAGCACGCGCTATTCCTCACTAATGCACGTAGATGAGTGCCCAGACCTAAAGTTCAAAATCCCACCTAAATTTTCACTTTCCTAAAATTAAACCGCCTCAACACTTGATTTCCTACCCGATTCAAAACATTGAACCTTTCAAACACTCTATCCCAGTTCCAAACTCACCTTTATATGATCTACACTGATTTTCACCACTCAAATTTTCTCAAATCCCCGAATCTCTTTTCAAACCCTAAACACTTTCTCTCTCAAATTCACTCTTTCTCTACAAAACCCCAGCATTCTGAATTTTTTTTCGGTTGTTTTAAACTTCACAAAAGCGTCTCAAATGGCTAAAAAGGAAAAAAAAAAAAGATCTAAAGCTGCTCATGATGTTCCCGCTTCTGAAAAGGCCAAACCTTCAAAGGGAACTAAACAGCGCAGAACTCCCAAGAAGGAAAAGGGGAAGAAAATCGAAACTTCATCTAAGAAACCGAGAAGAGGAACTATGGAAGAGGAGTTTAACTCTCACAGATTCATCAAACTTGCAGCTACCAAAAGATACACGATTCTTGAGGTAACTCCATTTTCTGATTTTAGAACCTTTGATTTCATAAGTTTAAAGGAGGGAAAGTTAGAATTACTGAAAGATTTTGAGAAGTATGGGTTGAAGAATTTCTATGCTGAGAGTAGAAATTATTATCCTTAATTGGTTAGAGAATTATATGCTAATGCTGAAATTCACCAAGAGGATGATGAGTTTGGGATTGATATTGAAATTGGTATTAAAAGCAGAGTCAATGGGGTAGAAGTGAAAGTATCAGTTGAGACTCTGCATGATTTGTTCAAATTATTGCTCTTTAGTTGTTTAATTGCTTAACTTTTTGATTATGATAAAAAGGGAGAGTAGTATGAATTTCCATTTTTATAAGTGTTTAACAATGTGACAAGGTTAACAACCTTGATCTTTCAATTTGCTTGTTGTGATTTAGTGTAAGAAATAGGTGCATACACTGAGGGGAGTGCAAACTTTTAAATGGTTTTGTCATCATAAAAAATGGGAAGATTGTTGAGCCATTACATGGACAAAATGAAAAATTCCTCTAATTTTTGATAATTTAACAAAAAAACTGAAAACTTAAAGTAAGTCACGTTAACAAAACCCCAACACACGTTAATAGATGGAACTCACACTGAACTCAAGACAAAATGGCAACTACGCACGTTAAAGGGTCATCAAAGCACCCTATAGAGAAACAACGCACCCTAGTGAACCAATAGCGCACCTTAGCAATCACTCTGGTATGAAGAACGCTAAGTGAATGCTTATGCACAATGCTAAGGCACGCTACGCAATAAAGAATGCTCGGACTTGCAAGAGTGAAACAACTAGACACGCTATTGAGATAAGAGCGCACGCTATTGAACACCAGAAGCTACTAGAACTTTGCTCTGCTTGTTTAGGCACACTAATGAGTTAGCAAGCCACGCTATTGGTGCACAAGACGCTACTCGAATATTATTCCATTCGCTAAGGCACGCTAATGATAAACAGTGCGCACTATCGACGAAGGCTTCAGAAGTTGCTTGAAGAACCAAGTTGAAGAGATGTTAAAGAAATTAAGGACGCCTACTGATGAAAAGGTGTGATCTTTGAAAAGGATTCAATAACGCACGTTATTGGAGAGTAATGCTTGTTTTCGAAGGACTACTTTGTTGGATAATGGGTGATCAACAATAAGTTTCTTATATGTTTTGATGATGCACAAATGGTTTTGATGGTGAGAAAAATATTTGACTTGAAGTGGAACACGTTGGAGAGCTCAAAAATGCAAAACAAGCCACTGCATGTAGCTTAATGTACGCAGTTCACGTGCAACGTACGTTGCACTTATACACAACATAAGTTATAGACAACAACGTACGTAGAAATAAGCTCGAAAAGAAAATAGAGGCTACTGGATTGTTCCAGACCAAGCACAATGTACGTCATACATATACAATGTACGTAGTGAAGTATCACAACGTACACAGAGGAAAGACAACACACGTTATCTGGGAAGACGACATGATCAACGTACATCATGATTTGTACAATGCACATTATCTGGAATTGTAGCATGATCAACATACATCTTGTAATGGCAACATACGTTAGCTGAGTCACAGAAAGTCGCAGAAGCATTAAATGCACTCCAATGGCTAGTTTCTTAAAAGCAACGGTCATATGCCATGAGAATGCTATAAATACATCAAGAGAAGGGAAGAAACGTGTTGAACAAGCTCAGAACTCGTTGTGCCAAATTTCCTATCAATTCCAACCAAGAAAAACAATCAATCAAGCTAGAGATCAAAGTTCAAATATCCAACTCTAGCATAGGCTTATATGTTGTAAACAGTTTGTAAACACTTTGAGAATGTGAGAAAGGTTTGTTGTAAGCCTATAAAAAAAACATTGTAGAGGTTTTTTGTAAGCCTATAGAAAACAACATTATAGAGCTTTGTTGTGAACCTAAGGAAAACAACTTTGTGTAGGCATTGGAGGTGTTGAGCCGGAGTCAATCTCGTGTATTGGCTTTGTTGGATTGAGTTATACTCAATCACCGTTATAGTGGAAATCCTAAGTGGTGAGACTTAGGTAGTAGATGTAGGCAATGTTGACCAGACCACTCTAAATTCTTGTGTTGATTTCTCCATCTCATCTCTAGTCACTTCTGCTATCCACTCAATAGACCGAAAATTCTCCAACATACTTAGAAACTGAAAAAATCTGTTATACGCTCCTTAGGAATTCAAATTTGAATATTTCCTTCGTACGAGAATGTGTTAGAATCAAAGGAAAGACCTTTGATGTCGATAACGCACACTACCAATTAGTAAGGTACGCTATTGAATTCATCAAGGCAGACTAAGGATTGTCAAGACATGCTACTGAATTGATCAAGGCACGTTAAAGACTGACAAGGCACGCTATTGAGGTACACTATCAATCCAGAAGCATTGGAACTTCAGTAAGGCGCGCTAATGGCTTTTAACACTCTTTGTTCATTGCCTGGAGGAATGAATAGAACGCGTTAATGACAAGAATGCACGTTATTTATGGTGACGTCAATTAAAATCAAAAAATCGTGCTTCTCTCACAACGGATCTTTCATACCTACAACGGATACTTTTTGGTGGTCAACTATAAATAGGGACATGTACTTTATAGGTAAACAAGAGAGACTTTCAAAAATTGGGGCAAACTCTTGCAAAATTGATCATTGATCTTCTCTCTCTTCAAGCTTACATTCTTCTTGTGCCAATTGAGCTGTGATTCACATTTTCATTCTTTAGTTGGTGTGAAATCTTGATTATTCTTCTAAGAATCCATTGTAATCAAGCTTTGAGTGTCAAAGCTTGAGGGTAGTATAGGTTTTCATGTTATAGCCTTGAAATCAAGTGCTAGGTTGCTAGTGAGCCTAGAAAACTAGGATTGGTTTTCTTGTTTCGTCCCTAAAACAAGTGTATTGAAGGTTTCTTGTTAGCCTGCGAAAATAAGGAGTTATAATGGTTTCTCCTCCACCCAAAAGTGAGGAAGTATAGTGGATTCTAAACTCTCTAGTGAGGAGAAGTGGATGTAGGTCAAAGAGGACCAAACCACTATAAATCAGAACTTTGATCTTCTATCCCTTACTCTCTTAATTACTTTTGAGTTTATCTTTTATGGTTGTGAATTGAATCAAGCTTTTCGTTTTGTTTTTCTACTCATTGTGCAAAAGTTCTCAAAAGGCATTTAATTTTAATTAAAAATCCAATTCACCCCCTTTTTGGATTGCCATATTGGGTTTACACATTAATGTGTTAGTCTTTTTCCCTCCAAGTGTTAAATCGAGTTAGACAAGTGGTTACTCGAGTTAGATTTTTATCTACATGTTGTTCAAGTGAGGCACAATGTTTACTTGAGTTGAATTTTCATCTCTAATGCTGATGGATATTTAACTCGAATTAGAGCTTTGGATAACTCGATTTATATGACCCCTGGACAACTCGAGTTAGAGCTTTTGTTTACTCAAGTTATATGGAACCTAAATAACTCGAGTTACACTTTATGTTACTCGATTTAGATAACTTTGTTCTTTGCCTTTGGACATTTCAATTGCTCAAGTTAGGCACATTGTTATTCGAGTTAACCAATTTCAATCATGATTCAATGATTACATATCAAACTCCATTTTATTCATCATCAAAACACAAAGGGATATAAATGTTAACCACCATTGGTTCAACAATCTCCCTATTTTTTTATGATGACAAAATATGCACGAATTTGAACATCTATTCAACAATAACAAATAATTTGATCAATGATTTTACTCCTTGTCACTTGGTTAGTTCAACACATCAATAAACAAGATGTTCAAGTCAACATTCATACCAATTATAAGAATTTGTGTAACATTCTCCCTCTTTGTAATCATCAAAAAGAATATACAAAATATGCAAAAATAGTTTTCCAAGGGAAGTAATCTACAATTATTAAGCACAAAAAGCTCCTCCCAAGTAAATGAATTTTACAAAGAAAATCATTTTCAAAGTAAAAATCCCCTTTTGAAATTCAAAGACACAAAGTATGCATGTATTAAACACATCAAGTAAACAATATTTCGAATAAACACAAAAACAATATCATGCATAAAATCATGCAATAAATCATATTTAATCAACAAATAAACAAATTGCATGTATAGATAAATAACATAAAATAAAGTTTAGGGTCAAGAATGAATTACCCTTTTCCATTCTTATCCTTGTCTATGATAGCCCTTAAGCACAAAGCTCCAACTTCATTGTTGTTATCCTCGCTTGAGCTAGTATCATCATCCTTAAGAATTCTCCTTTTTCTCCTCTTGCCATGTTTCTTCAAATATGAACAATTTGGTTTGACATGTCCCGGTTCACCACACTCATAACAAATAAGCTTGTTCCTCCTCTTGCTTTTATTCTTTGCCATTTTTTCTTTGTTGAGGAACTTTTGAAAACTCTTTGTAAGATATTTGACATATTCAAAATCTTCCTCTTCTTTATCATCATCTTCACTTTAACTTTCAAGATATTTTGAGGATGCCTTAAAAGCTATGCCTACTTATTTCTTCTTCTTCTTCTTGACTCCATCTTCTTCCTCTTTCATACTCATTTCATGGGTGAGTAAGGATCCAAGAAAAGCCTCCAATGGTAGGCATGACAAGTCTTTAGCTTCTTCTATAGAATTTTTGATAGGAGCCCAAGACCTTGTAAGGGACCTCAAGATTTTCTCACAAGTTTGAAATGTGTATAAGATTTTCCAAGAGCTTTTAGCTCGTTGACGATATCATTGAAGCGGTGAACATTACTTGAATGGGTTCTCCTTCCTCCATTTTGAATAAATTGTATTTCTGAAGAAGGAAGGAGATTTTGTTCTCCTTGACTTGATTAGTTCATTGATAAGTCACTTTGAGAGTATGTCAAATTTCATACGCATTTTGGTATTGTTGTACTTTGTTGAATTGCTCTCTACTATGTGCACAAAAGAGGATGTGCATAGCTTTGTAATCTTTGGCTTTTCAATTTTTCTACCATAAACCGCCTTGGTAGGAACAAATGGACCTTCATCAACAATTTTCCAAACATTGAGGCTTTCCAACTTCAAGAACACCATCATCATTGTCTTCCAATACAAGTAGTTGTTGCCATCAAAGAAAGGAGTTTGGTTAATAGGTAAACCATCATATCTAGAAATACTAAACATGGAATGCCAATAATGCTGGTAAAATGTTGGATTTAAACCATCAGGGCCAGGAAACTTATCTGGATGCATCTGGAAAACTGCAGTCCGGAATTCCTCAAGAGAGAATGGAGCCAACAGGAATTCATTTTTTACAGAAAAAAATCTAGAAGGAATATAAGATACATCCAGAATCCCACCATTCGAATCATATGCAAATAGATCAAAACAATAGGAAACAGCAGCATTACCCATCCATTGAGCATCCTCAGCCCAAGACCCGTCAGTCAGTTGCAACTTAGCAATTCAATTAACTAGCTTCCAAGCAGATGCAGAAGCATGAAAATATTTACTGTTACAATCTCCACCTTGAAGCCAAAAAAAAATGGTTTTATGCCTTCTGATTGGAGTAACCCTATGCCCTATTAACATCGTTGGAAGACTTATCCAGGAAAGAAAAAAAAAACATCGCTGGGATCTCAATTGTAATTTAACTGCTAATAATTAAAACTATAATTAATCATACTTTTGTATCCAAAAATAAAAGGGCCAATTACAAAAACATATATATTAACATATTAATTACAAACTAAGGGACCTCATTAGATTCTGACACATGTCCGGCAAATTTTAACAAATTATGCGGTAAATTTTAACAAATCATATGGACCTCATTAGAAATAGTCCCTGTTTTCTTATGTTCACTCCAGTTTAGTCCTTTTTCAACTTTTTCACTTCTTTCATACGAAAATCTTTTTTTTTAATTTTTAGTCCCTCTTTTTTAATTTGTCTATTTTTTTTTTACTTTTTCACATTTAAATTATTTCTTTTTTTTTTCTTGCTTACTTAAGTTTCATCTAATTTCCTTTTTCAATTTTTTTTATTTTATAATTTATTTAGTTTTTTTATTTAAACTATTCCATCAATTCTTTTAATCATCTAAGTCCTTTTTATTTTTTTTAAAAAAGCCTAACTAAAAAACAAATAAAACATAAAACTAAATTAAAAGTCAATTTCTAAATTTTTTTCAAACAAACTAAAAATTAACCTGCATTAAACCTTTTTAAAAATCTTTTAGAAACTTGGAATTATTTAAAAAAATCAACTCTACATAAACAACCTAAAAAAAATTTTTTACTTTTTTTGAAAAAAAAAACTAAAAATCAACATAAAATTAACTCTACATAAATTTTTTTTTAAAATCAAACCTAAAATCAACTCTACATAAACTTTTTTAAAACATAAAAAACAACCTAAAATCAACTCTACATAAAATTTTTTAAAAAATGAAAAAAAACATATAATCAACTCTACATAAACTTTTTAAAACATAAAAAACAACCTAAAAGTAACTCTACATAAACTTTAAAATTGTCACGACCCATAATCGGGATCGGGACCGGCGTACAAGTCGGACCGTCTGTGGAAGCTCAGTCCAGCTTGCACAAGCCTCAATGATACAGAAACTATACTAACCATTCATTTTACGTTTTAAATAAAACATTTATAAGAAAATAATATGTATAAAATAATAAATATGTCAAGTGACAAAAATATATACATAATCAATACAAGTACCCTCAAAATAAACCCAAAAGTAGCGGGCACCACAACCCAACAGTGTCTCGGTAGGGAGTTCTATAACAAAGACATAGCCCAATCACGAAGGCGCTACCTCACTGGACGCAGAATGCCAACAGGTTGTCGAGTCAAGTCAACCTATAAATTGGAATCAAGGAAACACAGAAAATAAAGGGGGTCAAACCCCGTTAGTGAGGGACAACACTTCAGATTGCCTCATACGTGCCTCACAAGACTGGTTTGAAAACAGTTATAAAACTACCACATGCAGGTATACGAAAGATATACATATGAGTATACATTCTACATACATAGTACAGTTTGGAAAACGTTTCGAAAACGTTTACACCCAAAGCAAACACATGATTATTAGCAAAACGATATACTAGTATCTGAGTCAAAACAGTATATACAATTTATCATCATGGGATTGATAACAATCGTGGTGTGAACTATATCAACAACCACCTCAATAACGACAGTGGACTATGCCACTGATCCAATAACAAATCATGCGTCGGGCTAGGGCACATGGCTATCGTCAGCCCCCGATAGCTGAGCCAATAACAATACCTTGGTATACCAAATGCTACGAACCCCATAGCAAAGGTGTCCCACAATCAAAACAATTATAAAAACAATAACATGCACTCAGAATCAAAAATAGTGTAAAACACACACACACACACACACACATATATATATATATATATATATCCTTCCAGAAACAAAACAGTGAATATTTTATTCACATAAACTAATTATTTAATATATATATATATACATATATCCTTCCAGAAACAAAACAGTGAATATTTTATTCACATAAACTAATTATTTAATTAGTCAATCATTAGATTAGTCTGGTTACAGATATACGTCAAGCACCTCAAAAACAATATACAGTTTTGAGACACAGCCTATATGTCTGAAGCTGTTATCTACTCACCTGGATGTTCAAGCTCTAAATGCTGGTACCGCTATCAGGTGGCTGATCCCGCTGACAAATGTGACAGATAGCTGAAATAATAACAAAAACAATAACGAATCAGAAACAATAACAATGAAACTATGGTACTGTGGTTGTACCGTAACTAGTGTACATGCATATGTAAATGTAGATCCCTCAAAAGACCAAACTTATAATCCGAAATTGAATCTGTCACTCTCGACCCCAAAATTCACAAGCTATATAAAATTACAGTTTGGTTCCCGACCGATGTAAAATTACGTTTTGGGCTCCAAGACTCGACAATTTATGAAATTGTTCCCGAGGTACCTTAAGATTACTGACTCACAATTCATAAGTCAGAATCCCCAAATTCTACCCCAAACTCCTAGAAATTACGAATTTATCGCTGGCTCGTAAAATTACAAGACAGTAGTCTCTATGATCCCAAAAATACCATATATCCCATAACTCTTTGCAACGAAAAAATATTTGTGAAAACGCCAATCTACTTACGGCAGAAATTATTTGCAAGAACGTCCTACTTCCGCGCAACGAAACAATATTGCCAAAATCGCGTTCCGCTCGCTACCCGATAAAATCAAATACGCATTCCAACTCAATTTTATCCCTTGAACATGAATTTAACCTCAAATTACACAAATAAACAACAAATCATCCCCAAATCAAGAATTCTCGAACCAAACCCTAGTTTTTCCAATAACACACCAAAACGCTTGATTCAAAACTCAAATCACGTTCCTATAAGTCCCTTCTAACTCATTCTAACATCAACTAACTCAGAATCATCATAAATCAGAACCTAGATGGATTTCGGCCCAATATGTGCATGCAAGAATCAAAGCTTAAATTGGAGTTTAAATGGACGAAATTAAGTTAATCTTACCTCAGAAGT
This sequence comes from Flueggea neowawraea, assembly GCA_948243855.1. NCBI lineage: Eukaryota > Viridiplantae > Streptophyta > Magnoliopsida > Malpighiales > Phyllanthaceae > Flueggea > Flueggea neowawraea. Next base: position 519 of record CAODLS013248139.1, on the reverse strand, counting down.
GGACTAGGGACGTTGGGGAACCAATGTGGAGAGATTCGGACGAGTTGAGAGAGTTTTGAGTGAGAAATTGAGAGAAAAACACACATCAACGTACGTCATAGTCAGACAACGTACGTTGGTCATCCTCGTCCCAGATAACGTACGTTATGCTGCTTTTTCAGACAACGTACGTTTTGCACAACGTGCTACGTACGTTGTTCGCTCTCCCATCGCACGCTCGACATTACATGTTTCCCCACATGCATCGAACTTGCCTCGACGTTCAATAAAACCTAATCCTCGACAATTACGTCCAATTATCTTCAAGATCACATTGGACTACATCGAAAACCTACAGGAATCCTAATCAAAATGGGCGGGATTTTACAAAACCCAACCTAAAATCAACTCTACATAAAATTTTTAAAAATTAAAAATCAACTCTACATAAACAACCTAAAAAATATTTTTTAGTGTTTTTGAAAAAAAACTAAAAAAATCAACCTAAAATTAACTCTACATAAACTTTTTTTAAAAACA
>CAODLS013248021.1:0-17460 GCA_948243855.1 Flueggea neowawraea | reverse complement strand
CGGGTGAGGCTTGCAACTTCCGTATTTTGCTGACAGCATTTCTGGTTTCAGAAATTTGTTCAAACACGTTTGAATGGGTTTCAGGTATTTGGCTCCCGAGTACTTTATGCACGGGATTGCTGATGAGAAGACTGATGTATTCGCGTATGGAGTTTTGTTACTGGAGATCTTAACAGGTCGTCATGCAGTTGATTCAAATAGGCAAAGTCTTGTGATGTGGGTATGTTCTGTTTTTACAGGACACATCTTGCTCTAAACTTTTGAAATGACTATCTATGTTGAAATAAGTTCTAAAATGAGTTGTGCTCATTTGCAGGCAAAGCCATTTTTGGAATCAAATAATGCGAAAGAACTGGTCGATCCTCGATTAGAAGACGAGTATGATCCTATCGAAATGAAGCGAGCAATGCTGACAGCTTCAATGTGTATTCACCACTTATCCAACATGCGCCCTCACATGAACCGGGTTCGGAATCTATTTTCTCTTCCAAATAGATTAAATATCAATTGAGAAGCCAAAAACTAGCCCCTAACAATGCAAACATTTGAGAAAATTCAGGTGGTGCAACTGTTGAAGGGCGAGGAAGCAGCGGTGGAATTGAAGCAGAAGACAAATGCAGGAAGAGCAGTGATTTTGGATGGCTGTGACTTGCAGGATTACACTTGTACCAGCTACCTCAACGACCTTAACCGGGCAATGCAGCTTGTGATGGAGTAGCCGTGCCAGTTTGATAAACCTATAGAGCCCACAGTAGTTTCTCAATTCCGTCAAAAGGTCTTACCTTTACAGTGTGATTCGAGAAATAACCATTTTCATACAGAAGGGAAAAAAATAGTAATGAAGAATACAAATAGAATGGGAAGAAGAAATAGAGGACTTGGATTCAGTCAAACTTTAGAATCCAGTTCCACTCTGTTGCTATTTCTCGTCTGCTGTTGTGAAATTGTGGTCTTGCAACAACATTGGGATGTCAAACATTAAAAGTTCCTGTACATATCTTGCAAGGAATGTAGTGCCATTTTTTTGGGGACTGAATTGGACATCTAAGGTTTTGGTTAATGGCTGAAGTAAACATAATTTTACCCACTTAAACCCGAGTTGTGAATCCAGCAATACATCACAAACTAATACCGCCAAACTCACACTACCAAAGAAAAAGAAGAAGCATGTTTCTACTTTTGTATATGCTTTAGACAAGAGGAACAAAATAAGTCGAAGAATCAAACAACTTAGCAACGTAATCCAAACACAGTGGGGACAAATTGTCAGAATAGCGGCAGGTTTAGCCTTAAAAGGTTGATCAGTGTGTTCTTTTGTGTTCCCTCCGGAGACTTATTTGAAATCTTTGTATTCTAATGTGGGAAGATAACAGGACAAAACATTCTTAGATTTAGGAGCCTCAAATTTGTCCCAATATCTTCCTTTGCTTTTTGTCTGTCATACTCATGCTATGCTTTCGGCAAAAACATGAAATACTCATGCCATGCCATTATCAGGAAGTCCACTTTGTCAAGAAATTTCATTCTGTTTCTTTTTTTAAAAAAAAGTTTATTATATTATATATTCAATCATACAATTAAAAAGACAAACTAATCTCATCTTTATATTCATCCTTTCGCTTATTTAGTTTTAACGTTTTTTCAATTAAAATTATTCAAATTACAACAAATTTCCAAACCAAGTGAAACCGCCGCCTCCCTCGCCCACGCCGACGCTGCACCTCTTATCGTCAAAGCCCTGGTCCTGGACTTCCTCGGCCACAAGGCGTCAGCGCTGAAATCGATCGATTTGGCGTTGTCTTCCCCGCCTGTGAGGTCACTTGCCGAGAAGGAGCGTGGAGATGCGTTGGTGAAGAGAGCTGAATTGAAGGTTGCGGTTCACCGGAGGCGGAGAATTGAATCAGCGATTGGGGATTGGAGGAGGCCGTTAGAGTTGGGTGTGGGAGTGAGAGAGCTTTCTGTTTGCTGGGCCAGTGTTCCGAGCCGAAGGAGATGGTGGACAAGGATAAATGGGCTTTTACTGAGGCCTTGAGAGTTCGGCTGGATTCCATTGATGCCAGGGAAGGGTTGGGTCAGATGGGCTTTCATAAACTTTCGATGAAATGATTAGTTATGTCAAATTTTATAATTAAAAGTAGATTTGTACAACCAGGAATATCAATTTTGTATTTTTTTAAATGTCAGAATATTGAAACTTAGTTGTATAAATGTCACAATTTTGAAACTGAACCTAAAAAATGACATCTCTATTTAATATATAAGGTCAAAATCTCGTTTCAGTACAATTTTTTATATGCCTCTTTCTCTCTCTTCATTTTCTCTCTTCCTCTCCCAGTTGAAAATAACCCTATCCACTGTTCTCTTTATCATCCGTTCTTTCCTCTTCTTCTTCATCCTCCGTCCTAATCTTCCATTTCCTCCTCTTCTTCCTTCTTCCACCATGTCCACTGCAATCCCAGATCTGCAATTGATTTAAAATTGCAAGTGAAATCGCGAACGACCAACTGAGAAAGAGGATGATGCAAGTGACGATGACCAACAGACAAAAGAACGTCAGTGTTTGTCTCAGTCCTCTCGTTGCTTCTGCCCACAGTTAAGCGATATATCTTAATGGTGTGGAGGGGCACAACCGAGGCAGCAGATCTGGTGGAGACATTAGCATGTTCCTCGTAGGCGAATGTCAGTGGTGGCGACAGGACAAAAAGGCAACGACGGTGGTTGTTAGGGTTTGAAGTTAGGATGGGTGGCTGCAGGATCGATCTTTACTTCTATTTCTTTTCGTTTGACGCAATAAATGTATTGATTATAGCTTCAAGTGAGTTGATTATAGAACATCGTAGATTGATTTCATTGTTGCTTTGATATTTTGTTGAGATTTTTTGTTGTGTTGCTTTGATTGTTGTTTTGATTGCGCGGTGGCGGTGGATCGAGGGTTTCATTGGGATGAATTGATTGGGTGGCGGAACCCTAGCCGCTGTCTTATATTTTTTATAGAAAAAAAAACTAAAAATATTGATTGAACTAATTGATTTTGAAGATCTCTGTTGACGATCGATTTTGTATAGACTAATTTTGTTGAGTTTGGTTTATTTGTGCAGGATGATTTTGAATACCTTTGAAGACTTTTAAAGACTTTTCGTACACATTTTGAAAACCTTTGAAGACCTTCAAATATATTTTGTATACCTTTTGAAGACATTTAAAGGTTTTTTGCGAAGACCTTACGAAGACTTCTGAAGATCTTTGAAGACTTTTTGTGAAGACCTTTGAAGTTTTTTGTGGACATTTAAATACATTTTTGTATACTAAACTAATTACCATTAAATAAATTAAAATTTATAAATATCGTGTACATTAAATATATATACACAAGTAATTCAGCTTAATTTAAAAAATGTATACAAAAAAATTTACTAAATCAAATTTTTTGTGAATTCTCTTTTGAAAACTTTTAGAGACCTCTGAAAATCTTCTAGAAAATCAAATATTTTTTTAGAGGGAATTCATTTTGTTGCGAAAAAATTAATTTTTTGAGAAAATATTGCAATTTCTTGCAAATATGGCATTTGTCAAATTCAGTTTTTTTTTTTGCATTTTGCAAAATTGGAATCTTGGTTGAGATTTGTTAAAATCAGAATTTATTTTTCTAATAAAAGTGTGATTACCCTTGACAATATTATAACTTATTAAGTTCATTAGTAATATTAGTCGTAATTACATGGTTAACCAACAAAGCTTTACAATATTTATTCTTTACGGTCTGTTTTTGCTTATTACAGATACACTTTGCAATATTTTATCCGTACGTGTGTTACTTTTCAGATTCACGGACATGTTATTTATTCCGTACGAACAGACTATGTTGTACATATATTTTTTTTGCTTTTTTATAGATAAAAGGGGAGTCGGGGTGACCAATAGTAGCATACCCCTACTGGGCGTTACCATGCAGGCATTACCTCCCCGCTACGGAATGTTCTCGAGAGCCATAACTGACACCGGTAGCGGGCTTGGACCCGTGCATTAGTGAGGTCACCGTAGCACCGCAATGAGACAAGCTTCCGGGGGGATTCATTGCTTTAGTGCACGACACTAGTCCGTGACAATAGGCAATACAAAGTTGTCGTCGCTCCCACTCGAACCCGCGTCTTGCGAACAAGGGTCACGTACCCTTTCCACCAGGCTACCTTCACGGGGTATATATTATTTTTTGTTTATATATTGTTTGAACGTTATTATATATCATTGATATCTTATTTATATATTATTTATATATTCAAAACAATATATAAACTTGTTTTTTATATGTTGATTTGTTGTATTTATGTTATTTACATGTTGAAAACAACATTTAAATAAATCTGTAATTTGTATGTTGTTGATTTGTTATTTATATATTGTTTATATGTTATTGATATCTTATAGATACATTGTTTTCAACGTATAAACGACATATAAACAAGATATTAATATATATAAACAACATTCAAGTTTTAAAACAAGAAACAATATAAAAATAAATTTTAAACAAATCTGAAAAATGAAAAAATTTTAAACAAAATATTGGACAAGTTTTAAATAAAAAGCAGTATATAAACAATATCTAAACAAGTTTCAAACAAAAAACAATATAAACAAGTTTTAAACAAAAAATATATAAACATATAAATAATTTTTAAACAAAAAAATTTATATAAATAATATATAAATAAGTATAAAAAATAAACAAATTTTAAATAAATTATAAACAAGTTAGACAAGTTTTAAGAAATTTCATAAAATGTAATGACAAACCCTAAAAATATAACTTATAAAATTTTTAGCATAATTTTGATTTTTTTGCCAAAATATTGAAAGTGAACTTAGGTGAATTCGTAACATGTTAATTTAGGCTCCATGAATCTAAAAATGGCACTTAATATTAATCAATGATTTTTCTTACAGCAATTCAGTCCATGTTAGTCGCCAAATGTGGTTTAGAGAACCGATAACAACAATAATTTTTCACAACGAATCATTGCAGAAACTCCTATAACCAAGATACAATAGTTCTTTATTAAAATTGATAATTTTATAATTAATAATTAATTAATAATATTTAATACCAATTAAAAAATTTTACAATTTTAAAAAAGAAAAATTTCACATTAATAAGATACGTCCTGTTGTAAAAAAATATTATCCATTTAAACAACACCGAAAACTAGATACCTAGTAAATTAATACAAATATAAAATTTTAATAATTGCACTGGTGATGGATGAGGAAAAAATGGATGCCCCCGGCGATTCAACATGTTTTCATCTAACAACGTATCAAAACAAGTTACTTACAAAATCCAGCATCCTAGAAATAACTAGAACTTTTACCCTTCCAGTAACCCCCCAAAAAGTTTTAACCAAAATTAAAAAAAAAAAAAAGAACAACCCTCCTTTAGTTCCCAAGTACAGCATGGTTAAGAGGTACATCTAGAGTCAGCAATATCTGTCAGCTGGAAGATCCATCTACTTTGAAGACCTGTTGCTATGTTAGCCAACTTTGTCAAGTCAAAATTGCAATTATGGTCAATAGGATTGGTGAGGCCATATGAAAAACTCAGCTGTTTGTGGCATTACAGCCATTGGAGCTACCATGGATGAGGCAGACCCTGTCGAGTCGGTTGCTGTTGCATAGTGGTTAGCGTTCTGAATGTGGTGGAAAATGTTGTTTTGATGGTAAAGTGCCGCCGCAGCTGCTGCGTCGAAAGGGATGCCGCAAGGGATATTCGAAACTGGTTGAATTGCAGCGAAGCTGATATTGTTGGTGCCATTGCTGCTGCATTCAGGTTGCTGATCATAGGTCAATGCCGGCTTCTGCTCTGTTTCGATTGAGAGTTTTAAGCGCTTTGCAGCTCCACCAACTGGGAGAGCGCTCTTCATAATGGCTTCCACATCATACCGGCTCATCTCGAAGTTGGTCACTGCATTCATGCCCCTGAACTTAATGGCAGCAATATCATATGCCTCTGCAGCCTCCTGCTCAGTAGCTGCGAACATTCAGAAGATATATTAGCAAGTCAACTCAGACCATGACTACTCGTGACAACCGAAAAGGATGTTGGGCTGACAATTATTGTTTGAAATGCCAAACACGAGAACATTTTGCATACCGAAAGTCCCTAGATATAGGTCTTTGTTTCCGGCAACACGGCCAATCCTAGCTTGCCAACGACCTTGTTGATGATGCCTGCAGGATTTACAGCGAATTTATCAACTCACATTAGCATTCTGATTACAATGAAGACATCCAATGGATACACGAAAACTACAAATTGCACAAGCACAAACCTTGTGACGCCCCTGTATATTGAGGCTCCCCTTGAAAAACCGCTACTCTTCCTATACACAAGAACAAACTTTGTAAACAACAGACTAACAAAGTGCAAAACCAAAAATAACTAGATTTTCGCCCAAGCATACCTCCTCAATGAAGCAATAAACTCTTGCTTAGATACATATTTCATCTCCTCCAATTCTTTGGTGTAATTTGAAACCTGAAAAGACACAAATACATGCACCACACATAAGGTTGATGACAAAGCCTACGTAAGTTGTCATGCAGAACAGAACCAAATTGAATCCAATTAATTAGAATTAAGCATTAGAATTAAAAAATTGCATTACCGGAAAGTTGGTGGTTGCAGTGGGACCCCAATACTTCAGAGCTGCCAAATCATAAGCCCTAGCTGCCTTTTCTTCTTTATCATACCCACCTGATATATTAACACATTTGATTATCATCAACAAAGCTCGTAATAAAGCGATTTCGAAACGCCATTAAGAAACACATGCCGGAAAATAAATAAACAAGGAAGTTGGCTTACCTAAGTACACTATTCACACAGATTGGAATGTTGAGTGGCAACCAGATATCCATGATCCCATAAATCATGCAAAAGGTAGATAAAAAATTTCCAATGTTAGAAACAAGCGTGGTCAAAAATTTCAGCCCGGGTTTTATTCTTTCTTATAAACTACTATGAAAACAAAATTATTTATTAAAAAATTCTTGACAACACTTAATAGACGAATAAAATTATACATCAAGTCAATCAAAAAATGACAAACAGATAATTGAACCTATTCTGACATATATTCCAAAGAAAATGTCATTTTTTGATTGGTTTGGTGTATAATTTTAATCATACACCAATTGTAGCAAATTTTTTTTCTTATTTTAAAGATGCAACCATGTGGAATGCATGTGACAAACTGCATAAAGAAGCATTGCATTTGTATCAAAATCTGTACTACAGTTTTAGCTCATTATAATAATCTTATCACACAAAATCATTAGTCCAAATTTGAACATATTCCAAACTCAATTAGCCCACCAATCGCCCCATTCCCGTAAACAAAAGCTCGTCGTATGATCAATCATTAAAAAACTGAAAAATCTCCATAAGAGTACATTAATTTATCAGTTTCATTAATTCCAACAAAAGTTTTGGTTGAGTACATCTGTGTTTGGCGCAAGTGTGAAATGAGCAAACATTGCTGAGGCACTGAGCAAGTTAAGGCGGTAATAGAGGCAACTTAATATTATATTCAATTTTTTTAAAAAAGAAGAAGATAATAATGGAGGAGTTGAATGTGGGTGCTCTAGTCAAACATAGACACAAACTGCAGGAGGCTGAAAGAAGAAAAAGCAAAAGTAAAAGGCAGAGCCAGGAAGGTGAGAGAGAGAAGAAGAAGAATATGATAAGACGGTTCATTGATGTTTGCAACGTCTGAGCGTGGTGGGGGTGTGGATGTGAGTGGTGTCAAACAAACCCTTCCAGTGTTATAGGGGGGCCCATATGAGAGAAGCAAATAGATAAACCACAAATGAACAATAAAATGGCGGCACCTCTGATCAAATCAATCACACAAGAAATTGAAATAAAGAATAAATTTTTTCAAAAGCAACAGTAAAAACCAAAAAAAAATCAAAATTTCTTTGTATATTAATGCATCCATCAATCTATCAATCATCGCAAAAAAGACTGACTAAATTCAGATTCAAAAGAAGTAAAAGTTTCACTCCCTATCCACTAATGCTTCCTTCTCAATGCATGCAATGCAAGTTTCTTTTCAACTCTGCAAACCAGAAATGTATACACTAACATACAAATTACACACATTCATGTCAAAAAATATTTTCAAAAGAAAAAAGACTGTACCTTGACGCCCTTTTCTGGCTTGACCCTCTCTTCTACAGCTGTTATCCCATAGATGCGCTTCATATCTACCTGTCCATCTGTGTCTGCAACACCAAATTAAACCATAAAAATAATTCACAATCTAGTCTTCAGAGACTGATGTTACACTTTGATTTAACCTGAAATGCCTAAAAATTAATTATCCATTATTATTATTATTATTATCGAGGTTCTTGAAATCAAGAAAAGTTTATTAAATTAAACCTGGTAACTCCTCTGTAAATTGATGTTCTTTGACCAAAAGAGTCAGCAACTTTCTTTGATGAATCAGAATCTGCACTCACTATGGCCTTATCGTTACAATCTTCATGCTGTTGATGATGGTGATTATTACTGTTATTATTACTAACAGCAAGTGACAACTCATTACTTGCACCGCCACCACTGCAGAACCCCAACTCGGTCCCACTTGACTCAATGGAATGACCCACAAACTCACCACCACCAATCTGATTCCGGCAAATAGAGGCCGAGTCATCAACCTCAGAGCCCGATTTAGTCGAAAAGGCTTGGAACCCAGCAATAGCTTTGAGATCTTGTTGCTCATTGAAGTAAGACACGGGGGGGTGATCGTAGATGTGAGTTAACGACGAGTCTTGAGTTTCCGTTTGGCTATTATCCGAGTACCGAACGATTGAGGATGAATCGCCAAGAAAGTCTTCGAGTTTGGGAGCTTGGTGGTGGTGGGTTTCTTGGTCTATGAAGCTTGTTAGAACAGTTGTTTCAGCCATTGTTGAGACTGCAGTTACTTGGTGGGCTTGTTTTGTGTTACCCCACCCTATAAAAAAACCATCAAAAAAATAAATACAATCAACACTAGCATTCTTCATAGTGCAACTTCAATCGAGATAAGAAAAAAATTAAACTTTGAAACTCATGATAATCAGTACTACCGAGATGATTATTCAGTAATACTGAAACAAGACTCCAGTACCAATATTATTGTTAATAATTGATAATCAAAGAGATGTAAAAGAATCACGAAAGAGAGAGAAAGATGTGAAAATATATTACCATGAGCATAGAAGTTATCGAGCAAGTAGTGAGGAGAGGAAGAGGAAGGGTTAGTAGTATCATAAGACATGAACTGAGATTCAGATGACCTCAACATTTCCATTGGAGAGAGTGAAAAAGAAAGCCAGTTAGTAGCTGGTGCCATTATTTCTTTTTTCCTTTTTTTGCCTTCACTTAAATAACAGCCTCAGCAAGCAAGCAAAAACAAACAGAGTCACCACATGAAACAATAACCAGAAAGAGAAAAAAGAACAACTCCATCAAGTCAGCCCTATGTGAGTACAAGAAGACGATAATCACGAAGAAGAAGGAACAAAAGTGTATGAGTGACTAGGTGGTTGTTGTTAATGTTTCTGTAATGCATGCAAAACCCATTTGGGATTATGTGAGAGTTGCTTATAAAGGAGTGGAAAAAAGAAAGAGATTGAGGCTTGACAGATAGAAGAAGCGGTTTCTTCTGCAGTGAGCCGGCGTGAAAGAAGAGAGGTTCTTGGGTGAACGAGAGGGTACAGAAAGGATTAAATATTAAAGAAACGAAGAGGCAGTGCGTAGCGACTTCCTTTTTTTCCTTTTTTCTTTTTTTCTACCCTTAGACCGACGCCGCGAAAGATCCGGGCTGGCTTTTCTCTTCTCTTCAAGGATTTTTTTAACTTTGTCTCGTTGGCTATTATTTCAAGGATTAAAAATTAATTTATTTTGGTATTATTAATTTATAAATTAGTAAATTATATGAATAACTGTTTAAAATAAATTTAATAAAAATAAATTATATAGTAAAAAAAATTAAGATGCATGTCTTTTTCTATGAACAAATTGTCATTATATTTTTGTAATCTACTCAAACAAATACTCGTTAACTAATTTATTCTCAAAAAATTTAATATATTTATGAATAAAATATAGAGATTAAGCAATAGAAAATAATGATAAGTAGTATTTATATTTTAAAGTAATATTGAAATTGTTTTTAACTGTAAAAAATTATTAACTAATATATTATGAAAATAATATGAGTAACACTAATTAATTTATGAGAAAGTGAAAAAAGAATAAATTGTTGCAAGCAACTAATCTGTGGTGAGTGGTTAGGGTTTTTGTAATTTGTTGACGAAACTGACCTTGGCGTTTTGGTTTGGTTGGGGGTTTTTGTCTTGTTAGGTGAGTGAGTACACACTTGTCCTTCATGCAGCTTTCCACTTTAGTCTTTACATGAGATTTTTAACTGTTCTGGTTTGAGTGGGTCGGTTTTCAAGGGGTGAAATGGGTGACCCGAATGGTAATTGTACATTGTTGACGGGGTAAATATTATTATTATTGTGAGAAACAACTGTATCTGGGTTGGAACTTGGAAGTGCCGATTGACGCGGCCCTATCATTACTGGTTTATTAAATTAACTGTTGATTCTTTGAATTGTTACTTTACAAGTAGTTTGTTAGGTTTTTTTAATTAAGCTTTGATTAAGTCGCACATGTATTTATTTCGAGTCATGGACATTGTTCATCGCGTCAAAAAAATGAATAAGCCGAATTCAACTCTTTGTATTAAAACAACGCGAGATGGATTTGATATAAATAATAAATTGTACAAGTAAATTATATAATAAAAAAGTAAAAATAATTCTTTTTTTTTAGTATATTGTTTAGCTGGATTTTGGTAAATTGAAAATATACCTCAACAAACACACTCATTCAACTCAATGATAAGCATGTTAGTTGAGTGAATTTTATATATTAAGAGTTTATTTTAAAATATATATATATATATCTTGTTAAATGAAAAAACAACATTAACTCTACAATTTTCAAAAAATCACCATCCATACTTGAGGATCGGGGTGGTATACTAATATGGTTGGATGAGAGTCGGGGAAAGTGGATTTATTGAATTAGGTGTAATCTGTTGAGGATGGTCGTATGTGTATAATCTACTTGTAACAATGATTATTAGGGAGATGGAAGTTAGGTGAAATAAAACTATGGGTTCAAGTGACTTACATTGAAGAAATCTAAGTTTCAATAAATTGTTTTATCGACTTCTCTCGTGAAAATTGCTTCATGAAAAATTATTACTTTTCACTTTACAACTAGTTTGGTTTGATAGATTTGAAAAGTGGGTATTTCACCAAATATACATATATTAAAATCTATTGTTTTGTTTGTTTAAACTGATGCTAAATGTGCACATTTGAAGAAATCTTGCAAGACACAAATGTCTCCTTTTGTGACATTTGTTACGTGGTATTTCAAAAATAACTCATTTTTTTTAAAGCGTGAAATTTCAAATATAATTTTTTTGTTCATAATTAACCTTGCTCAATTTGTAAAAATCCAAGTGTATCCTCAACCTAATAAATAACTAACCAATGTTATTTTTATATTCAACATTAGAATTGATTGTCAAAGTAAAATTTAATTAATTTATCCTTAACATAATACGGACTCAGAATATCTATGCAACTTTTCCAACTTCCAAAAAAATATCTTTTTTGGGAAAAAATACATTGACTACAAAAAAAATGTGTAAACAACGATATCAAAAAGAGGAAACAAATCTTCAAAAAAGCTCTTCTTGATTAAACTTAATGGCAAGATTAATAGGTTTGGCCGAATAGTTACTAATAAAAAATTTACATATGAGGACTAATAAGTCATTTTGTCAAATAAACCAATGAAATGTCAGTATGTGATATATAATAATCAAACAAGTTTACTTTATTTGGTATTTAGATTACGCATTATTTAAAATACCTTTAATCAAATGGTATATTTATAAATGTCTACATTCACAAAATCAACACATTTAAAGTATACATATTTGGTAAAATATGTACATTTCAAAATTTCACCAACCAAACAAGTTTTTAAACTTTTTTTTTTCTCTGTCGAAATAATCATATTTTTTTAATAATTAAAGTTGCATATTTTTAGTTTTCACTGCCGAACAAGACAATATTTTCCTCATTCCAGAGCATCCTTTAAATTTTGAGTTATTAGAAAACACAAAATCAGCCTATACTACATGATGATTAAATTTTTGTAAGTAATGGTTAAAGCATGAATTTAACTGAGAGGATGGACCCATCTCAAGAAGAGAAAAGAAAGAAAGAAAAGCCAAGAGAAACCTTTTCATTAGTGTGAGGAAAAGAAGAAGATGAAAGTGCGAGACCAGAGAGCGAGAATAGCGGGAAACAGCGGTGAGAACTGTATGAAACAAAGCCAGCTTTTAAGGGTTAATTTTGAATTCCCTGTTACCCTCCTCTCTTGTTCCCACGACTTCTTGTCTCTACAACACTAATCTACCTATACTTATGCGTATGTATTATTTTATTTTTTTAGGCCAAAATTAATCTACTATCTTAAAAACAAATGCATCCAATCAGAAGTTATTTGTTAAGAATCTAGCATCTCAAAACAAATTCTTTCAGACTTTATAATATCTTTTTCATTCTTATGTACATGCTAGTATTTTGAGATGAGAAAAATTATATACTAGTATTTTGAGATGAGAAAAATAATGAAGTGTGAGTGTGAATGAAAAGGCTTATTTACAATGATTTTGAGGAAGAGTATTTATGCTTTTATGGGGCTTAAATGCATTTGATGCATCAGTGGCTATTCGTAGTTTAGATCTCAAAGTAATCTAAGATCTCGGGAATCTTGTCATCTTGGATAAGTCAGATTTTTAAAATTAATATGTCAGTCTGATATACATAAACCATATGGAGACTACACAATATCATAGTGTTAGAATTAGAGTTCTTACGTTGGAGAACTTGCACAAACCTTTCAAAGCATTTGCTCATTTTGGAAATTTGCTAATTAGTTTTGCGATTTTTTTTCTTTTCACATGCTCTTTATATGGAGCCGTTGTTCAAGATTGAGTGTTCTACTAGTTTATAGATAAAATATAGAATTGAGATCATTCCACATCAACAATGTAACCAAATAATCGTTCTACGAACTAGTACTAATCATTTTATTAATATTCCAGACCAAAAAAGAGTACTAACATTTTATATATATCAAATGTCAACTAAAAGCACTAAATAAAATAAAAGCAAAAGAAAAGGAGTCATAAAAAAAAGTGTGATTGGGATAGTGATGGTGTGTATGCATCTTTCTGTATTATTATCGTGACCGGAAGAGTTGTTCATTGTTGAAAAATAGGTCTGACTTCTAACTCAGAATCATCCAAATTAATAATCTTATATGAATTTTTATTAAATTAAAATTTTTTATATGAATTTGTATTAAATTAAAAATTTTCAGGCATAGCTCCAAGAGAGAGTGATGACATATGTGTATAATTGGACCGCCTTTTATCTTTGCCACATTATATTAAGGCACATGAGGATAGAACGAATCAAGTCCCACGTAGAGCTGCGGTATTCGTAGATAATTCGGCGCCGTATATACAACCACACTTGGGTTCAGGAAGTAAGGTTTTTTTGGACTTTATGCCTGGGTGCTTTTTTGTCTTTTTACCGGAGTGGGTCCCAGCTGATTCTCTTTGCGACGTGGCCTCTCGTTTCGGTTGGTGAAGGTGACATCTGCTCTTCTTCTTCTTCACAGGCTTTGGGGGGTTAGTATACGATCAGTAAGTTTCATACAACACATGCATGATTCGATACTCCTTCTAACGTGTTACGTGCTCCGTTTTAACCAAATTGTTCTCAGTCAAAAAAGAAATATTTAGCTATCTTTTGATTATTATGCTGAGAAAAATTAATTTGGGGGTCTATTTCTTAGGCAAGAATTTAGAAAAATTAAATTAGGAGTCTATTCGTTTGACAGGAATTTAGGCGTCTATTAAGTTAAAGAGAAACTCATAATGTTGAGTATTGCTTCCTTAGCAGTAGGCTAAGGAGATGTAATAGGGAAAGAATTTAATTTGTTGGCTTTGAAACCATCTTTTTACATGTTGGTTCACTACGTTGCATATTGAATGCATTAAAATTCTAAAAAAACGAGTTATTTTTTCTTTTTTTTTTGTACAATCTACTAAATTCACTAATTTAATTATTTCGTGTTTTCAATCTACCAAAAACAAATGTCTTTTTTTGACAAGGTTGATAATGAGCAAATTACAGGCTTTAGGTTAACCTTGAGAAGAAATTGGCGAAATGAGACAAATTAGGATGAACGGATTGTTAGTCAAGTTGGCAACTTTTGCTGACTAACGTGTCAACGGTATTTGACATCACACGTGATTATGGCCCTATCCTTCCTCCTTCATGGAATATATACAATTATAAAACAATATCCTCCATAAACAAACTGTACAACAATTATCGTCTTTTTCTTCCCTCCGTAGTTTTCCTTCATTTTTCTTTTTCTTTTATCACAGATAGTTTTCCTTGATTTTTTTTTTGTGATCAAAAGTTTTCCTTGATTATTATCATCATCCATTCCATTTGTATATATATTGTTTTGTGACAATGTTACGTCCACCACATTATGTCGAACATGCAATCGTCAATAAATTAACAAAAGAAAATCCAAGTTAAAAAAGAATAAAACTATAATTATGGTAATTGGTATGTTAGTCAATCTTTGACTAACCTAAAAAGATTCTAATTTTTCAAATTTACAAATTAATTATGTACAAGAATATGTATAAAAATTTATATTTTTTACATCACAATTTAGATTCAATCTTTCATTCAAGTCTTATTTTGAGCTTCTCTCTTTGTGCATGTATGAAATCTTTCTTGTTCATCTTATAAAGAGATTATCAATAAAGTTATAATTTAATATACTAATCTTGCTTAGGCTTGGCATTACAAATTATTAGTTCTAATGAGAACAAATGGAAAAAACAAACGTAGGTACAAATCAAAGAAACATACGCAAGAAATCATGAAAGAAATGAAAACCAAATAATATAAGGCCACGTTTGGCCAAAAAAAAAAGGAAAAGAATGATCACCACCATGTTTGTGCATGTGTACGTGTACATGTACATGGATATGCACTTTGTACACACACGTTCGACATATAATGATAATGATGATGGACGGTGCGAGAATAATCCCTCCAAACTAATCCCATCCTAATCATCGTTCTTATCTTTGGCTTCTTCTTCTTTCTAGTTTCTACGCTCTTTTTTTAAAAAAATTAATTTAATTTAAACAGAAAAAAACTTGTTTTATAAAAAAGGAGAGTTAAAACCAAAAAACTTGTGCAATCAATCAGTGCTTTTGACCTTTGACCGGAAAGCACGTGCACAGCATCTTTAACTTGGAAATATCCCCTCGGTGATTTCGGTGACGCACGTGCACTCTCTATCCCGACATCTATTAACATAATCATGTCTTTAATGTCCCCCCTTTGTTTCTTTACTATTATTTTTTCCTCGTATTTCTCTTCCTCTTAACAATATATAATACTTAATACTAATATATTAATAATCAAGGTTTAATTATTTATATTGTACATTTTAAAATGTCCCATTGCATTAGGGCATAGAGGAAGACAAAACTAGGGCCTGGTCAAATATAATTAAAGTAGTGGTAGTAATAGAATTACTCTAGTAATTAATTACACCGCTATCCATTGTAGCTAGGTTGGTACAGCTAATTTTGCTTCCTTTCTTTATTGATCACTGTTGAAAGGCGCATTCTTTGATCTCAAGTCACTTGATGATGGTTAAATGCCAATTGTATTGGACTTTAAATTAATCTCCATGTTTCATCTCCTCCATGCATGCCTTAGTTGAGTTACTGATTTTTCATGTGTTGGATTGTGTTTTAATTAAGGAAGTTGTGAGTCATATACTTGAATCTTACATTTCAATAAAATAGTGGTGATTTTAGGTAAATTAATTTAGTGCATTAATACTTCCATGGAATTTAAGTTACTGGTAATGATATGATGCAACTGATTATATATACATATCTATGTGGTGGAATAAGGGCTTCATGGCTGATTTTAGTATAATTATCAGTACTCCTTTTTTATATTTTTCTTCTTTTTTTTTGTATTGGACAAATAACGATTACGTGATTAATTCGTGCAGGCGAGTGTGGTTTTTTTTGGCGGCCAGTACAGGAGTGTGATTGAGGGGTTTAATATGCAATTTTAAATATCTAAGAGTATTTAATTAATTACTATTGATTTGCTTGTCAAATATTGGCTTTAAAATTTGATGTATTGATGTATGCTAAATTTGTATATTTATTCAAGCATAAATTGATAGCATTTTGACCCTAATTATACTTAATTGTCCACAAATTTATTATATTTTCGTATTTTATTGTAGGATAAATGAAATGCATGAATTGTTGATGAAATGTGATAGAAATGGCATGAGAAAAGGAGTCCTCAAAAGGAGCCTTAGTGATGGGAAGAAATAGAGGAAGAAATGGGGTTCCTTAAAGAGACCTATGGTCTTGGAAAGAAAATTCTCCTCATCTTTTATTTTTCATTTCTCATTTTATTGTTGGTGTTGTGTTTTGCCTTAGAAGTTAGTTCTTATTTTTAATTTCTTTAAACAATGGTAGTGTAGATTTCTAGTTTGGATTTTGAGTTGTAAATTTTGATGACTATTTGTTATATTTAATGAATGTGTATTGTTTTTGTGCTTTGCTTTCCATATTTGAAGTTTATCTTTGATGGGTACTGTGTTTTATGTTCTCTATTTGAATGAATGCCATTGGATTTGATTTTATTACTTGTTATGATTGGAATGATATTGCGCTTCATCACCATAATGTCGTTTGTGACAAGTCCAAGTGAAGAATCGAGAGATGAAGCTTGAGTTAGGTCTACAAGTATAAAATTTGTTGAGGGCTAGAATAGATATACTTAATGCCTACAAGGTGTTCGATGAAATTTTTCAAATGATTTAATAGGCCTAACTTGGTTAAGTAAGGCCGAGATGACCCTCCTAAGAAGTGTATCGAGAGAGGTTTTAAGTGAACCTTGTGAAGATAACACTAAATCCCAAAAACCATTTCATTCATTTAGCAAAAAGGAGTAGTTGTTTGCATCTCAATGATCCTAATGCTTTTATTTACTTTGTTATTTCATTTCATGTTTTAAAAATGAAATCCATTACATGTTCCCTGTGAATTCGACACCCAAGAAATACTCCAAGTGTTTTATTACTATATCGACTCTTGTGCACTTGCAAGAGACTCGATCACGTATTTCTACTAGGGTTCACCATTTTAACCCGACTGTATTTTAAGAAATGGAGATATTATA
>CAODLS013248019.1:0-13887 GCA_948243855.1 Flueggea neowawraea | reverse complement strand
ATTTTTGGCATGTACTCATCTTTTATTTTGTATTTGGTTTCTATTTGGTCTCATTTTTATTGTTTGTAATCGCGTTGTACTCTGGTTGTACTCATTGTCAAAGATGTTCTTTGTTTGTTCTCATTTAGTTATTTTACCAGTTTGTACTCAAGTTATACTCAGGTTGTACTCGTTCACTAGCTTAAAGAATGTGGTCAAAATACGGTCAACTTTCTGACGAGTAGTCAACATGTGATCAAACTGTTGTATTTTTTAATATTTTATTCCGTGTTTTCATTATTGGTAAGTTTTTCACATGTGTTGTATTTGAGAAATTGTCTTTTATTTTGTTACCTACTTTTACAAATCACCCAATAAAATTTTACCACATATTATATGAATATATTAATTCAATAACATAAATAATAAACTATCAACTAAATTATAACTGTTAATGTATATCTAAATACATAAAATTTTAATAAATAAATAAATTTATTTTAATTTATTATGAGATCGACAGAAAATAAGGTCATATTTTTAACTTACAAAATCTCCAGTTCAAAAAACAAAATTTAAAGAACCACTCATTTAGTCATTTATCAACCAAATAAACCTCTTGGTCAAAACATAAAACACCAAATAAACCCTAGTGGTCTGGCAATGTATATATAAATAGAATTATAGGGCTTCTTATAACCCCCATTGAAAGAACCCAATACCAGTGCTAACACAAAAGTAGGGCTGTCAATTTTTGACACGACAACACGACTTTGTGAGACGACACGAACGACAAGACACAATTGACACGAATTCAATTTTTGTAATGTTTATGTCTTATATAATAATTTGTGATATATAAATGACATGACACGATTACGATATGATAACACGAATTGACACCCTACACAAAAGCACTCGCCACCGCTTTCTTCTTCTTCTTCTTCTTCTTCTTCCTGAACTCTCTCTCTCTCTCAGGTATAGTCCTCTATCTTCCTGATTACTGATTCTCCTTATTCTGTCTTTCAGCTCGTACGTATCTTTTAAATGTCTCTTTAGTTCTCATGTTATTGATTATGTGTTTTTGTTATGTTTTCAGCTACCTTTAAGTTTATTCAACATGGGTTTTTGTTGAGAGTGATTAAGTTTATAGTTGTTAAGTATTTTGTTATTCTATCGCTAGTTATGTAGATCATTGTATGATAATTTTGGAGGGTTTTTTCCCCCGTTAAGTGGGTAGATCACGATTTAGTCTTTAGATTGACTGGTTTCGTACTTACTTTGGTTTATCTGTTTTCGGTAATTTGGGTTAAATAGAATAAACGAATTTGTTCTGGATTATTGATTTTGATGTTCTCTGTGGGTTATTTATAATTACAAGTTTTAGTCTTTGGCTTGTATAAGCATTGTGTTTGCTTAGAAGGGTTTATCTGTGACTGTGGAAATTGGGTTCTTTGTTAGCTGTTATTGATAAAATGTTGATTGATTTTTGGGAGTGATGGACTTGACGAATTACTGTTGATTCATCTGTTGGAATGTGCAGGATGGATTCTTCAATTAAGCACGCTGTGCTGATTAAAGTTATGGGTAGGACTGGTTCTAGAGGACAGGTGACTCAGGTCAGAGTCAAGTTTCTTGATGACCAGAACAGGTACATCATGAGGAATGTCAAGGGACCTGTTAGAGAAGGAGACATCCTCACTTTGCTCGAGTCCGAGAGAGAAGCTAGGAGACTCCGCTGAAGGGTCTACTACCGGTGTCACGCATTCCGCTTGTGGGTTTGGTGGTAGGATTATGAATTGTTTGTTTCTTTAGCTAGTGAGCGCAAACAATGTGATGAGTTTTTGTTATTTTTACCTTAAATGTGCTGAGGATTCTTATCAAGACTTGGGTTTTTACTTTTATGAATTATATGTAAGGCTGCACTTTTAATCTCTTGAGCATGGAAAAGTTTGGCAATGATATTTCTTGATGCGAGTATATTAGCTGCTGTTCATGAACTCCGACTGTTTGTATGAGAGTTCAATTATGGGCGTTGTTAGCAGTTCGTATTGCCATGATTGTGAGACCTTTTTTCTTGGTCCTGAAGGTAAGAATTATATTTGATGCTTCCAAGTGCCCTGTGTTTTTGTTTTTGAAGAACCTGTTTGCATGTAGAGAGTTTAGGTACTTCAAACAGAATCCATTTTTGGCCACAACTCAGTAACATACAAGTTTTGCATTCCACAGATTTCTATCGACAGTCTTGGGTTTCAAGCGTCTCTTCATGAAATGATTCCAGAAAACATCTGAGATGCCATTATGGTCAAGTCTATCCAAAATCGTGAAACCCAGAAGTATCACCCTCCTTTTCGGAACTGCACATTTCGTCAAACCTAGATTAACAGACCTGAGCTAACCCTCTTTGTGCCTTCCACACAAATAGTTAGTTGAACCGAGCGAGCTCAAAACGTAAAGTCGCTCTCAACTTTTTGCTTTAAGAAATAAATTGCCATGCAGAAGATATCCTCGTATTATCACTTCTTGAAATGTACATGAACCCTAGTTGCCCAAATAGTTAGTTTGCTATTTGATCTGGTGTGTCATGTCAATCGGATCTTTTGAAATCATATTCACATTTATTTGTAGCTATTTCTTTTTATTAGAACATCTCCAATCGAATGCCATTATAATTGTTATTCTTGCAGTAGAATAAAGCTCCGACGCTATTTTTGAAGCCAAATTGGTCGTTTGCTACAGTACCAGACTAATAAAAACAGTTACGCTACATGTAAAAAAATAAGTTAATTATGATAGGTGTCCTAAACGAAACACACTCAAACTTATTTTAAAAAATGTCTTTTAGAAACTTTTGAAGATTATTTTTTCGAATGTAATAAATAAACTTTTAGAAATTTTTTGAGATATTTAGAGACTTTTAGAGACTATAAATCTGACATTTTTGCAAGGAGTTTGGAGAGTATTTTTATTTTTGAGAAATTGTTTTGGCTGGACCTAAAAACTAATGTTTGTATTTAATTGTAGTATAATTGTGTGATTTAAAAAAAAAATAGAAGGAACCTGTTTATTACAAATCAATACAGTTTTGTGTAAACATTCAAGTCCAGTTTCACTTTTTTAATAAACAATTACACTTTTTATTTGTAATGTTTGATTACATGTGTTTCTTATTATAAAATTTTAAATAGATTTTAATTAAAAAATAAATATATATTAATTAAAATTTAATACTTAATCTCGTTAAGTAATAAAATATATTTTTTAAATGAATAAGTAAGAAAAATTAAATTTGCATATAATTTGTAAAATAATATAATAAAAAATGTGATTTGGAAGGAATAAACAAAAAATAATTTTTTTAGAGTTAAAAATAATATTAGTGTTGAGTTCAGTTTTGATGATGATGTCCACAAAACATCCGTCAAGAAAATTGAATTGATTGCAAATATTTATTTCCAGTGGTATTTTAAGTAGTATTCATTTCAAGTAGTTGCATGCATTGAGTTTTTGAAATTCAAAGGGAGATATATTTCTTTGAAAATTTTTATGCATGGTTTGAAACAAAAAAATGAGAGTTTTACTTCCAAAATGATTTCTTTGCTAAAAACATTTGCTTAGGGGAGCTATATGTGATAAATGATTCTTGATTAATTTTCTTTAAATAGAAAAGGGGAAAATATTATATTTGCATATCATTTTTATGATTACAAAAAAGGGAAGAATGTTGTGTGAATTTGTATTAATGGTTTTTACAATTGGTATTATTGCTTTGAACATCACGCATATTATCTTGTTGAACTAACTAAGTGACAAGAGTGAAATCCTTGATTAGATTATTTGTTATTGATGAATAGATATTTAAATTCGTGTATGTTTTGTCATATAAAAAAGGGAGAGATTTATGATTTCAGTTTTGATGATGATGACATCCATAAAAGAGGTGCAAAGATGCAGCTTCTGTGAATTGTGGCCATTACGCACGTTATGACATGTCTATGCACGTAACGCATGTAAAGTTGGTGATTTGAGCGCATAGACTGGGTTGACTAAGTAAAGGATAACACCCGTCTCTCATGTGCACTGGTATCTGGAGTTACTATGCACATAGATACTGTGCAACACATGTAAAATGTGCAAGACCTGATGCCAAAAAATTCAAGAAATCTATCTGAGTACGTAAGGAAGGTGTAACGTACGTAGAAGCCAGGTCATTGGAGCCAATATGGATCAAGTATTTCTCTAAGTGTGTAAAGATGGACAACAACTCACGTAGACGTCCAAAGGTGAAATCTTTGAAGAATGAGACTACGCATGTAAGACAAGAAGCCACACACGTAGAAGGTTAAAGGTGTGATCTTTGAAGAAGGTAGATCTACGCACGTTACATAAGGGCTACGCACGTAGACAGTGAGGAATGACAGTTGGCACGACGCTCTTTGGGATTTTAATTTGAATATCTTTGACATGTTGATGCAGAAAATCAAATGTGCAATCTTGAAGAATCGACTACGCACATTGGAAAAATGGCTAAGCACTCAGATGATGATGACTACTACGCACGTAGGGACTTTATTACTCATGTAGCAGCTAGTCTGGGTAAGGCATCAAATACTGGAGTTCAGACAATGCACGTAGATGCCATATCAATCCACGCAGAACTCTGAAAGATGAAGATACTATACACATAGTGAAGGGTGACGTCATGGTTAAACATAATTTTTTGTTCACTCACAACGGCTACTTTGAGACTTCCAACAACTATTTTCTATCAAGTGGCTATAAATAGGTTTCTCTATCATCAGAAGAAGGGAGAAAAACCTTGGCTAAACTTTGCTATCTTTATTTCTTATTATTTCTCTCCTTCTACATTTCTAGCCATTTGAGCTATTTTATTTGCAATCATATTTGGGTTGGGTTGAGCTTTAAATCTGTGTTTTGGGAACACACATTGCAATAATCTAAGTATTTTATTGAGAGTTGTATAGGTTTTCTTATTGAACCATAGAAAAAACAAGGTTTGAGGCTTTTCTTATTTTGTTTCCTTGGAAAAAATAAGAGAGTGAAGGTTTCCTAGTTTGTTTTTTACAAATATTAGAGGTTGTAAAGGTTTCCTAGTTGAGCTCGCAAAAACTAGAGAGTGTAACGATTTTCTTGTTGAGTTTGTAAAAATAAGAGGTGTAACGACTTTCCTCCACCCGGAGGTGAGAAGATATTGGATTGAAATTCTCTAGGGGCTCTAGAGGAATGGACGTAGGTAGAGGTCGCCACGGTTCGAAACTGGCGATTCCAGTTCGTTGAAACCTCTAAAGTGGAACCAAACCGCCCAAGGGCGGTTCTGACGATTCGGTTCCGGTTTCGGTCCGATTTCAGTTTGTGGCGGTTTGGTCAACGGTTTGGACCTTTTGGTGGCCGGCTTCGGTTCCAGTTCGATCCGGTTCAAACATATTTTTTTATTTTTTTTCAAATATTGTTAAAATTACTAGTTTAGAAAGATTAAACCGCTGATTTTGGTTAATATTACTGGTTTGGGAGGTTAATTGTTGGTTTATGAACCGATTCAACAATTTAAGGATTCCATGAACCTGAACTGGACCGCAGGTTGGGCGGTTTAGCCGGTTCAGATTCCGGCCGGTTTGGTTCCAGTTTAGGAATGGCCACCTCTAAACGTAGGTCCATGAGGATCGAACCACTATGAATCAAATTTGTTTTTTTCCCTCAACTTATTTACTTTGCCTTTCATATTATATTATTATTTGTGGATTAGCTATTTAGTTTTGAGTTGTTTCCGCGTTCGATTTTCTGATTTGAGTTGAAAAGATATTGTATAAACTTTATTGTTTGTTTTAATTTGTAAATGATTCAACGAGATTTTAAACTTGCTCAAAATCTAATTCACCCCTCTTGGATTGCCATCTTTGAGACTAACAGTTAGGATAGAGGTGCTCTTAGAAATCATGTTATTGTAGCTATTGGATAAATTAAATATACAATTGTTAATATTATTTACTTTATCAAATTATTGTCTTATTAAAGGATTCTTTCCACTCAACATAATTGGGTTGGGCCATTTTATTTTTTGCACTCATGAGTAATGAGAAGTTGAGAAAATAATTTGAAGCGACAAATTTAGAGTTAATTATGCAGAATGTCATAATTAAAATTCAGATTTTGACAAAAACTACCCATAGTTTGGTAATTACTCGAATGACACATTTTATGTTCAAGTTTTCCATATGCCATTTTTTTAATTTTGATCTTTAAAAATGTCAGATTCGATCAAATAAAACTGAATTTCTCTCTCTCTCTCTCCCCCATCAATTTCTCTCTCCTTCTCTTGTCTCTCACACTTTCGTTTCTCTCTCTTCAATTTCTCGTCTGTCGCCCTCTCTCTCTACCTCTCGTCTTCTTTCTTTGTTCATCATTGAGAGCCACTGCCAGATTCCCTCTCCTTCGCGCTCTCTTTCGTGTTCTCCTTCGTGATCTCCTCCGAAGCAACCTCCTCCGATGCTCTCTCCCCCTGCTTCATGTCGCCTCCTCTCAATCTATCTCTCACATTCGATTTCAATCTTTGTTCATGTCTTCTCTATCTTCGACGAATCTAGAGGCGACGAACGACGACAATGACAGGTTTCTCTCATTCTATGTGATCTGTCTCATCCCTCTCTTCAACGCAATATGGACGAAAACAAACGACGACGGGGACGAGGAGACTTCAAGATGACGGAGGCGCGACATGAATGTGGGAGAAAATCTGTTCTGCCTGATGATTGGATGGAATGGGAATGGAGCAGAGATGCAACGACAGCTAGGGCTTCCCAAACTCTAGCCGTTGCATTCTGTTTTTTTAGAAAAAAAAAACTAAAATATTGATTGAACTGATTTTGAATTGATTGAATTGGTTTTGGCATCGTCGTCGGCGGAGTTTGTTTTAGTGTTGGTGGTGGCAGAGATCGACCTGGTGTTGGCGGCGGAAGACGTCTAAAATTTATGTTGGGTATATCTTTTGTAGACTTTTGAAGACCATTGTAGACATTTGGAGACCTTTGTACACTTCTGTACACCAAATTAATTATCATTGAATAAATTAAAATTTGTAAATATCGTGTACACTTAATACTAGGACTGGGCACCAGGCTGGGCAAGGTTGGAGGGTATTTTCTCAGCCCGTTCATACGGGTCAGGCCAGTCATACGGACTGACTACCCAACCCAAGCTCGCCCGCCCATCCAAAAAGGTGGGCCTAGCCAGCCCGCTGGCCAATTTTTTAAAATTTTTTAATATTTTATATATGTTTTTTTATAAATATATATATATATATTAAAAAGTAAAGGAACGGATAAAGTCCAAATTAATTATTTTACCCCTTACCTCCACCAAGGTTCGAACCTTCGAACCTGTAACGTCCACCTGTAAATATTAGATGATTACTGCCAGCCATATACTTTATTATATAAACTATACTTTAATAAATACTAAATAACTCTTAAATTTATAATTGTCATCATTTTTACTAATTTATAACACATAATACAATAAATTAATATATTATATATTATATATAAGCCCAACCCCAACTCTATTTTATTTAAAAAAGAGGCAGGTCGGGCTGGGCAGCGGGCAATACAATATTGGCCTAGGCCGGCCCTATTTCAGGGCCAGGCTCGGGCTAGCCCATGGGCCAGGCTCATATGCCCAACTCTACTTAATACATATATATATACGGATAATTCAATTTAATTTAAAAATAATTGTTATACTGAAAATTCATTAAATCAAATATATTTTTTTGCTGGAAATTATTTTCTCGCTAAAAAATCAATTTCTTGTAAAAATATTGCAATTTTTCACGAAAATAACATTTTAAAGATTGTGTTTGTTTTTTCTTGCATTTTTTATAGTTAAAAACTTGATGGCATTTATGAAATTGAGTGTTTATTTTTTCTAATAAAAGTGTGATCTTTCCAAAAGTTTATTGGAGAATGACATAATTTCAAGTCTATTAGTCGTTGTAATGAAGATGAAATTATGTGGCATATGAAGTAAAGGATAAGCGTATCTCTTGGGTATCAGTTGACAAAAAGATGAATGTGGAAGATTAGCTTCATCTCTTGGGAATGGTGGACGATGCAACAACAATAGCGGGAATTAGGGCCCGATTGTTACCAGACACAGTGAGCAAACAAACGAGAGAGGAAGAAAAGGTGAAGTTTTTCTCAGTTAAGAGTACATAAAATTCTTGATTACCCTTTGTGCATATCTAGGGGTGGAAATGAGCCGGTGGCTCTGAGTTCGGTTCGATAAAAGCTCGTTCACAACTCGGTTCAATAATAAATGAGCTGAGTTTGAACAAAATTTTAAGCTCGTTTATTTTTGAACACCAAAAAACTCGGCTCAAAAGCTCGTGATCAAGCTCGTTTGTAGGCTCGTCTATATATATATATATATATGTGTGTGTGTGTGTGTTAAACTAAATTATGCAAAATATGCTTATATTTAGAATAATATTTAATATTTGGACCACATCAACAAAAGTTCAAACTTACACTAATTGACTGTGTCTATAAAGTCTAAGCATGCTCGCATAAGATGATCTAATATTAGATTGAACTTGCGAAATAAATTAAAACTTCTAATAGTTCTTGGTTCAATTACATGTTCAACATGATTTTATTGAACTAACCTAAATTTAATTATATTATTTTTAAAGTTATTTTCAAAACTAAACTATCAAATCTTATCAACAAATTTATTTGAGTTTTTGTTGAGCTGAGTTCGAAAAGCTTGCGAACAAGCTCGTGAGCTCGCCATCCTTGTGACGAGCCGAGCTTGAACAAAATTTTGAGCCCGAGAGAGAGCTCAAGTTCAAGCTCGCGAGAGAGCTCAAGTTCAAGCTCAATCTCGATAGATTTTAGACGAGCCGAGTTTAAACACTTCAAAACTTGGCTCTGCTCGAATCCAGCCCTATGCATATCCCACACATGCATTAAGAGTAATCAATTTTTTGGGTACTAACAGTTCCCATACCAAGAGTCTTAGTGTATTAAAAATTTGGGTTAAATTTTTTGTCATTCCTGAAGTATAGCGTAATCTATTTTGCAGTGCTGAGATTTAAAAAAACTCTTATGCGGTCCCTAACATAGCTTTTTAAGGGATCACAAAATGAGTGTTTTTAAGGATCTCATAGACCGCATAAGAGCTTTTTTAAAATTTAAGAACCGCAAAAAGATTATACTATACTACAGGAACGGCAAAAAAATTAATTCTAAAAGTTTTTAAGGCTGTGGTACGGTACCACGTGGTGGTAACTGGTAATGTTGCTGCCATATGTCTTAATATTGATTATGTGGCAAATATATATACACTTGTAAGGGTTAGAGCATGTCTAAAAGACTCTTCATATTTGACGAGTGAAATATATTATTTTATTTTTATTGTGTGTTAAATTTTTTTGAAATTTATGTATGGAAAAAAAAAATATTAAAAAATAAATATTTTATTAATAAAATAGATGAATAATATTAATGAATAAATAATAATTTAATAAATTTAAAAAAGTACTGTAAAAAAATTATATGTTATTTTATTAATAAAATATTAAAAAAATATTATATTATTGTAAAAATAGAATTGAGTTTAAAATTTAATATAAATAATAAAATAAAATATTATATTTTAAAGAAAGAGTTAAAAAGAAGAATATTATAGATACAATAGATACAGCGGTAGAGTTGCATGCAAAGTATATGTCAATTGTCAAACTAATGAGCTGGAGAGATTTACACGTACTGACTGAGTATTTATAGCCTCATCACCCCTCCCATCCTCTCTCTTAAACCCTTTCCCACCAGCCACCTTTCCCAACCCAACCGTCATCTCGTCGGCTACGTTGAAAACCTTCCAACTGATTGGACCTTTCCTGACTCACGTCTTGTTCTTTAACAACCATAATATTGCCACGATTGTTTCATTTGCACGGAATATAAATGACAAAATAATTAATCGAATCGAATTACATAACGAAACATAAATGACAAAATAATTGGACTTTCGTTCAACTCAACCATAATGAGTGAATTTCTTATTCTAACACATTGACTAAAACAAAGTCTGCTTACAACTGATAACCATTTCCTAATTTTTAAAGATCCTGATAAAACAAATTATACAGTGTAGAAATGAGAAGGGTGGCGTGGAGTGATGAAAACTTGAAGTGGATTCGCTGGAGGATTGGTTAATCCAATGCTCTCACTCTTATCAAGTGGCTCTCCATTTGGAGTTGTGAAATCAAAACCATGAAGCAGAGTCGCCATTATTAACTGCATGGATTGAAGTGCAAGTGAAACTCCAGGGCACATCCTTCTTCCACTTCCAAATGGTATTAGTTCAAAGTGTCGTCCTCTCACATCAACGTCCTTATGATTTGTCAGAAACCTTTCTGGTTGGAACTCTTCAGGATTGGGCCACACACGCGGGTCTCTATGAAGTTTCCATAGATTCACAAAAAGCCTTGTGCTTGCTTGGATTTTGTAGCCACCAATGATAACATCTTCCATTGACACATGAGGTACAGAGAGAGGTCCAGCAGGGTATTATCGCAAAGTTTCCATGATCACTGCTTTGAGATAGACTAAGTTCTGCACATCTGATTCATTTACTCTTCTTTCACTTCCTATGTGATTGTCTAATTCTAATTGAATCTTTCTCAAAACTCGAGGATTATTGACTACCAACAGGAGAACCCAAGACAAAGTTACCATTGTAGTATCTGAAGCAGCAGCACAAGTGCCTGCAAGGTGAGAAAACATATTATTAGTAATCGATGGATCGTATAAACAACCAATAAGATAATTCAAAAATATTTGCGGGTGTTTTGTTTTTAGTTGATTAAATTGACAAATTCAGCAAATTTTACAAAAAAAAAAAGAAGGAAAGCGACCTTGTTAATTTGATAGCTACAATTTTTTTTTTCAGTACATGATTAGCGCACGTGAGCCTAGTAAAATCCCCCCAATGCCGCCAAATCCTCTGCAGAATTGTGAACCCTCCTCAGATTTATCTGTTACAATTTCGAGAACACAACCAAAGTTCTTGCACTGATCAGCACTCCACTCCAGTAGGGTCAATTTCTCCTGAACCTCCAGTTCAGCCAAAGTTGTTGCATCCTTGAAGTTAATATCATCAGATTCTTGCTTCTTGTTCAAATGTTTAATCACAATCTCATATGTTTTCTTGTTTTTAAGTACGTATCGGTTCATTTCCAGATCTTCCCACATGATTAGAACCTGTATAGCACCCATTTGCAGCACCTTCAGAGTATCATCCAAGCCATACACAAACTTCCTGGTGTCCTGACTAATTTCCATAAAGAACATACTAAGCAAGTGCTTCTCTTGTATGAACCTCACATTCGAGAGAACGCCAGATGACAACTCAACGGCCTGGTTAAATCCCATTTCACCACCATAGGAAACATCTACCTCCTTCAATATCTTGGCTTGCAGCTGGGAATCGAACAATTTAGACTGCCTCAACCGTATCTTAAAATCAGCACTTCCAGCAAGAATCAGTCCAGCAACATTTGGTAGGTCGGTTTCAGGATCAATAAAATACTTTAAAACAAGTTCTGCTGCCTTCCTCACATAATTGTCGCAACTTACTCCGCGAAGACGCTCAAACCGTGCTGCTGATTGCCCACCTCTGCCATGTTTCTTTGGGAGATCAACACTGAACTTACTAAGTATCACTCTTGTATTGCCACTTAATGTGGCAAACAGAGTACCATGTCCATCAATAATGATAAATCCAAACAAAACATTGGTCTCAAGGAGTTCGTGCAATGCCTCCGTGTGGAACTTGTTGCCACAAAGATAGAGAGATTGACTAATTGGCTTAACAGGGACAAGATCAAAAGTGAAGCTCTTTTCTTTCCCAGAATCAGACACAACCAATCCACTGTAAAGGGCAAGGCCATTTTGAGGAACCGAATCATAAAGTTTGAGTCTTTGTAGGGCAGAGCTAATCGCATCTTGCACAGATTTGCGGTTCACCTTACTCTCGATGTTCGATGCGGTTCACAATTCCTTCCTTAGCGTCGCTGTAACTTTGCAAATCTGATCACCTGGGCGTATGAGAAGTGAAACCATGCTGGTGCCATTGCCTTTGGCATTTCCAGAGTTCTTAACAGTCTTCATTTTCCACACCTCAATGTTCTTGTCTGTTCCTTCACTGCTTCTGCTTGCCATTTTCAAATGCCTATTATTTACTGCAAATTAACAACAACCCAACTAAGTAAGCGAGCACAAGATAAAAAAAAAAACTTTATAATACAAATCGAACCATCAAGTCAATAAGAAAGAATTTCACAATGGTGATCAAGCAAAATCCCCAAATCAGGTTACTGATTCCAGGTCCCACAAAAAAAAATATTTAGAATCAACAAGTTAAATGAGGAACAACTTTACAATGCTGTTCAAAGCAAAAACTTAAAGCAATTTCTTGATGTATATGCAGACTAAAATACAAATTAAATGTAATTTTTAATCAGTCTAGTCTGTTCGTTAACAGAATATGCATATTGCATAATAGTACTCGTATCACTCGCTCTACTTTTTTTTTCTCTGCAATCTAACTATCAATCTAACCTCCAATCTACCACAAACAATCAGCTAAAATGGTCTTAAATTGAAAAGCTAACATCTTCAAAGCAAAATAATACATATTAGAATCCTATTTGCAGGCATTATAACAGATTACGAATTGTTCAATAAACAAAAGAAGATTTCAAATTGCGATAACACAAGTTAGAGAAACGAAAAAAAATCCCTAACTGATTCAATTCAATTTGATTCGTACTGTGAACGTGAAACCCTAAACCCCAGTGGCAGATATATGAATACAGAAAATCAATTAATCAAATTAATTAACAACACAGAAACAAAAAGCTTGAAATTGGAATAACACTGAATACAAATTAAACAGGACATCATCAACAAATGGTAATACCTTAATACAATAGTTAATTAACTAAAATTGATTGAGAAAGTAGTATATTTTGTATCAAAGTATCGCATAAAAAAGTAAATATAATTTCAAGAAAATAAAAATTGGGAGCTCGTTTCGTTTGGAAGAGTATCATCTTCTGTTTTTGTATTTAGCATATAGCATGGATGAGTTTGTGCATTTTTAAATAGTGAAAATTAATAGTAAAAATAGAAAGTGTTGTAATTTTTTGTCTGAAATAAAGCGAAATTTCAATTTTATCATTTTTCAAAAGATTGTTTAATTTAAAAGTGTAGGAAAAAGCGGTCTGCCCATGACGGGTGAACCGAACTCGGTCGGTCAAGGTGTGAACTGAGACGATGGATTGAGACCAATTGGCGAGCCCAATTGAGATGATATACTAAGCCCATTGGGCTCATTATGCCCATTAGGCCCAAAGCCCATTTAAGAGCTTATATATTAAGAATGGAACAATGAATCCCATTCTTCCATTCCACACTTCCTCCAACGTGAACAAAAAAGAGAGGGAGGACGAGTGATCTCCATTTGATCCTCATTCGTCGATGGTCCCGATCCGCAAGGCATCTAGGCTGCGAAACAGACGAGCACTCTGGTAGACAACTTGACCGTGGTTTGCTTGCAAGACCAACTTCGAACCGATCCTGACTTTTGTCTTCCGCTGCTGGTTGGGTCGAGCTTCCACAGGAATCAATGTAGGTAACACGAACCTACTTTATTATACTATTTATCTGTTAAACCGGCAGCTAGATTCCTTCAGTGGTATCAGAGCGGAGAGAGAATTTTGGATTATGATTCAAAATTCTTGTTGGTATTTATCTGTTATACCTACAGTAAATTTCTTGTATTCGACTTTCTGTCCGAACGTCGTTTTTGGTTCGAGTCCGTCCG
>CAODLS013247892.1:0-10982 GCA_948243855.1 Flueggea neowawraea | reverse complement strand
TATATATATATATATATATATATATATATATAATGTGTGTGTGTATGGATGTATATGTATGTATGTGTGTATGTATACTATACCTGTAAGTGGTGTGGTATTTTCGAGCTGTTTTCAAATCATTCTTTGTGAGGCATGATTAGGTGAGCTGGAGTGTTATTCTTCACTGGCTTTGACCCCCTTTGTTTTCTGTGTACCGTTGATCTTATCTTCTAGGTTCACTGGTTTTGGCTTTGGCAACTATTTCGCATCTTGAATTGACCAGTGGGGCATCTTTTGTTAGTGATGCCCTTTTTTTCAGGCTCTTATGTTATGATGTTATAGCTCTATACTGAGATGATGTTGGGTTACTGTGTAGTCATTTTGTATTTTGATACACCTGTATGATTCCACCCGCTGACTGATATATTACGTTATTTTATAATATTTTACCAATCTATTTTTCATATATTAAATATGATTATATTTCATACATTTTAAATGACAAATGTTTTAATAAGTCGAGCAGTATGTTATGATCCATGATGCTTGTGTGAGATGGGTTGGGCTTCCACAGACGATTTGCCTCATACGTCGGTCGTGGTCCAGGAACAGGTCATGACACTCTAGAGCTGAATATTCGAAACTTCCTTGTTTCATGCATTGTCTTGAATTATCATCCATTTCTCTATGCGTCAACGAAGCTTTATACTTGTTCATAACTTCATTGCTTTCAATTTATTTTTGAACACCTATTTCACTTGTTTATGTGGCCCTCTTTTGACTTGGTTCATGTGTCGTCCTTTTCATAAACTTGTTTACTGTAGCAATGCATACTCTTCTTATTTGTACATCTCATGGGTTGAGCAACATTATAGTTCTGGTTTTTTTCTTAAAGACATTCTAAAATTAGAATTCTTTAGGCATTCAATATGATCAACCTTATTCTTTGGATATGCAATTGATCAACATTTTTTTTAAATCTTTTCATGCTCCAACACAAAGCTTTTTCCTTCCATCTTTACTGAAAATAACTCCTTTCCTATTGAATCAAGAATTGTACAACTTTTATCTTTAAATGTTATTGAATAACCTTTGTCAAGAATCTATCCAACACTTGAGATAATTCGATCAATGTCAAGCACATATAAAACATCAGAAGTAATTTTTGTACCTTCATTTGCTTTAATAGCCACATCTCCTTTACCTCGAACTTGAATTTACTCTCCATTCCCAATCCTCACCTTTCAATTATGATTTGTATCAAGCTTCTTGAACATTTCCTTATCATAAGTCATATGATGAGTACAAACACTGTCAATAATGTTGAGCCAATTTTGGTCAACATGTGAAATCTCACTTAGTTTTGATGAATAACAAGACATTTGAAATAGTTAAGATAAACACGTAATTGCTCCTATGCATGCTATAGTGGTAAGCTACCCACGTAGATCATGGAGCAATGCACGTAAATGGAGTCCAAATACTCTAGCAATTTTGAGTTAGCTCATACGCATGTAGCCAACACAACAACGCATGTTAATCTAGTTACTACATCCACTTGAAGTGTCAAGTCAATTTCTAAGTACGTAGACTAGATACTATGCACGCAGATTTGCAAATAGTTTATGACAGTAAATATAAGCCTTCTTTTACGCACGTAAGTGGTCACCTACGCAAGTGATGAAAGGTCTTCAGGAATTCTCTAGTTCAAAACGAAAGTTCTTTGGGAATTCAATACAAAAGGTCTTCAGTTCATTTGAAAAGGTCTTCACTAAAAAATATTCACGTAAGGACAGGGCTACGCACGTAGACTGCTAAAGATGTAAACTTTGATGAATAGAAGTCTACGTATGTTATGCTCCTATGGATTTGAATTTGAGTATTCCTGACACGCTGACATATAAAATCAAAGGTGCTATCTTGAAATTCAATAATGCACATTAAGTGAAATGTCTAAGCACACAGAGAACGAAGCCTATGAACGTAACAAAATCTCTAAGCACGTGAAAGAAAGTTTGTGCAAGAAAAAAAATTCTTAGGTTTAGAGAAGGCTTGAAGAATAGGTGTCAATGCATGTTGGACTCTGATGGATTTAAAGGCTACGCACGTAGATGGGGTGACATTAGTAAAAATCAAATTTTTACCAATCACTCATAACAACTATTTTCAATATTGCAATGACTACTATTCATGGAGTGGCTATAAATAGACATCCCCAGACCTAAAGAAGGTATGCACATTATTGAGATAGTGCCCAAGCTTTAGGGTTGGCACGGCTATGCCCAGTTTTTCAGCCCAGTCGATCGGGTCAGGCAAGGCTCGGTCGACCGGGCTGAGTGCTTGGCCCGAGTCTGCCCATTCAAAAAGGTTGGGCCGCTCGCTGGCCAAAGTTTATTTATATATATACATACATGTACATACATATATGTATGTATGTATATATATATACATACATATATATATCTATACATATGTATATATACATACATACATACATATATGTATGTATGTATGTATATATATATATATATATTGCTGGAATATGGAGAGCTAGTGTAGATCGTGTACGTGCCTCATTCCTCCTGATCCTATACACTTGGTTCTTTATTCATGAAATATATAATATAATTCAAGAGAATACTAAATCTGTTTGGATAAGAGAGAGAGCGCTACAGAGATTTATGAGTTGTCGCCAGACAACCGTCGTCATTCGTTTGTAGAATCATCGCTCATGGTAGATCGTGTCATCATTTGCCTTATTCTTCTTCTCTGTTGCAAGTGGCGTTGTGTTCGTCGAGCTTCATTCGTTGCCAAATCTTGCTATGTCTCTTATTTGCCTTGTCTATCACTCTTCAAATGGAGGCGCTCCTTTTTGTTCGCCATCTTCGTCTCTTCACCATCGCGCTTCGTTTCTAGTAGTGGGTAACTACCACTGTCACTCTCATCCAGATGACACACAGTGGAGGAGTTCGATCCTTCGAGAATGGCCTCACTTTCCTCCATGATGTGTCATCGTCGACATTGTTTGCCATCTTGTTAAGGCCGTCGGATCGATATCATGAAGTTGTAGCAGCTGTGACAACGTCAAACCCTAGTCGTGATGCAAACTCAAGGCCCGCCTGGAATTTACATTGGGACACTTTTTTTAGCCCGGGCCGATCTTGAGGGCTAAAAACCCAAACCCAGGCCCTGATATTATTAGGGCCGGGCTCAGGCCCGCTCATGGGCCGGGCTAAAATGCCCAGGCCTACCAAGCTTTGCTACTTTTTCAATTGACTTTCTCTCTCATCTTGTTCTTGAATTTTGCATACCAACTGGAGCTTTGCTTTGCTATTTGCTTGATTGGGTTGGTGTGTGAGATTATTTTGAGATAGGGAATCTACTTGTAATCAAGCTTTGGTGTCAAGCTTGAAGATTAGTATAGGCTTCCTTCCTTGTTCCTTGTAAAAGCAATAGTGGGTTAGGTTTTCTTGCTTTGGCCTGTTAAAAAAGGTGTAAAGGTTGCTTGTGAGCCTGCAAAACAAGTGGTGTAATGACTTCCCTCTGCCTGTGAAATGATGGGATTGTTTAGTGGATTCAAAACTCTCGAGCTAAGACTTGAGGAGTAGAGGTAGGTCAATGAGCACTAAACCACGATAAATCCCTGTTTTGATCTCTCTAACTCTTCATCTCTTTACTTTATATTTTATTTGTGTGTGCTTTGGATTGGGATACTATTTAGTTTTCAAAATATTGAAAAAGATTTCAAAATGTTATTAATTTCTTATTTACAATCTAATTCACCTTCACTATTGGATTGCCATGTTGGGCTTACAAATAAGCCAAATTTTATTGGTGGTTTTGCTTGCAAGACACATTGGCACAAATAACTCTTTTTCATGTTATCCCAAAGTAGCCTTGGCTTATCCTTGTTGTTGAGACTTGCAAAAATTGTTAATATGGCCTAATTGATTACACCGGTCACACTTTACATTTGGCCTCCACCAACATGTTTTCGACTTGGAAACATTGTTTATATGGCCTAATGGATCACACCGGTTACACTTTGCATCACTAACACATTTTTTGTTTTCCCAAAGTGGCAATCTAAGAGGGAAAAGGGGGACGAATTGGATTTTAATAAGTTTGAAAACTTTTTCAAAATGTTTGCAAAGTAAAATTTAAACCAATTAACTTAATATCAATAACACAACTAAGAACCAAGATAAGATAAGCAATATCACAAGTTATAATAAAATCATTAATGAATGTAAAGAGTTTAAGGAAGAAAGATGAAAGCCGTCAATTTTGTTGGAGAATTTCGGTCTATGCGACTTGAAATGAAAGAGAGAAATCAACACAAGAATTTATAGTGGTTCGGCCAACTCGATGTCTACGTCCACTACCTAAGTCTCACTTAAGGATTTTCACTATCTCGATGATTGATTACAGCTCAATCAACAAGGCCAATACAACGAGGTTGATTACGACTCAACACCTCTAAGGCCTTACAATGTTGTTTTACTTAGGTTCACAACAAACCTCTCTCAATGTTGTTTTACTTAGACTCACAATAAATATCTACAATGTTGTTTTCTATAGGCTTAGAAACAACCTATATCACACTCTCAAAGTGTATACAAAAGGATTATAAGAATGAAGCTATATGCTAGAGTTAAATATTTGATGCTTGAACTTTGATCTCTAGCTTGAATTTGAGTTCTTGATATTTGGAATTGATAGAAAGTTTGGCATAATGAATTATGATGTTGTTCAACTTGTTTTTGGCCTTCTCTTGATGTATTTACATCATTCTCATGCCATATGACCATTGGCAAAGAGAATATTGCCGTTGGAGTGCTTTTCTAGTTGTTGCAGCTTTTTGGAACCTTTCTAATGTACGTTACACCAAGTTTACATATGTTATCTACATATTTTCTCATCTCACATACATTGCCATTAATCTCATGTACATTGATCAAGCTTTCAACGCCTGAGACGCACGTTTCACTCAGATAGACGCGTGTTTCATCACCTGAAATGGCTTGTTTCTCATTTCCAAGCTTCCAACGTATTTCTCTTCAAGTCAAATATTTTTCACTTTGTCAAAACTTTTTGTTCATCATCAAAACACTTAAGGAACTTAATCTCCCCATTTTTTATGATGACAAAACTTTGAAGAATTAAAGTTCTGCATCAAAGGCAACATCATTGATCAATGATTCCATCCTTGTCATTTGGCTAGCATCATGCAAATGTGAATGCAAAAAAAATTATACTCCTTTCAAATAAACATATAAGCATATTCAACATTCTCCCCCTTTTTGTAATCATAAAAAATATTAACCAATGTTAAACGTTTTCACTCCCTCTTTCAAAAACAATTTGTTCATACATAGAAAAATAATATCTCCCCCTATTTGTTTCAAACCAATGCACATATTTAAATCAACACATTCAAAATATCATGCAAATATAAACAATCAAAAAATAAATAAATAATTGCATGAAATTTAGAAAAGGAATTTTAGGAGTACCTAGTATGCCGAAAGGCATTCATTAGCCGAAGGATCACCATCATCACTTGAAGAAGAACTATAATCTCTTGTTTTTTTTTTCTTCTTCAATCTCTCCATCCCTGTTTGTTGAATCTTTTTGTTTTTCAGAAAATTTTCATAAGTTGCTATCCTTTTGGAGTAGTATTTTAGCTCTTCATCCTCATTTTCATCCAAGCTTGTTTCTCCTTCACTCTCTTCTTTTTGAAAATGATTGGAAGCTTTCAATGCAGTGCCATGCTTAGGTCTTTCATCTCTTGACCTTAGCACAATCTCATAATTTATGAGTGACCCAACTAAGGCACTAAATTCCAATGAGTTTAAGTCTTTGGACTCCATGATGGTGATGACTGTTGCATTCCATTCTTGTGGCAAAGACCTCAAGATCTTCTTCATCTTACCACTACAAGAGATTAGTCTTCCAAATGAGGCAAGACCATTTGTAATTTTTGCAAAGTGATTAAGCATGTTGTTAATGCTTTCATCCTCATGGTGAACAACTCTTAGTCATGTAGAAGCATATTAATCTTGGTTTCCTTGACTTGAGTTGTTCCATCATGAGTAACCTCAAGTATTTTCCATATCTCATTGGCATGCTCACAAGAAGAAATTCGATTGTATTCTTAGGGTCTCAAAGCATAATACAATCATTGAGTAGCTATTGACTTTATACCAAGAGACTTCCAATCTTCATCTTTAAAGTCTTTGTAGTCCTTACGAGTGTCATTTCCATTCTTAGGAATTTTAGGACCAAGAACAATCACCTTCCAAATCTCTATATTGTAAGCTTGAATGAAAATAGACATTTTCTTTTTCCATTAATTAAAATTTGAGCCATCAAAATAAGAAGGAATGTTAGGAGACGAACCGGGAATACTTGGAGCCGGAGGACCAAAATCCATTTTGTTGTTGAGGATATTTGCTCCAAGGTTGTTAAGCCGTTTTTTTGGAGACCCGCTCTGATACCACTTTTTAGAGAATTTCGGTCTATGCTTTGAAGAACGGAAGAATTTATAGTGTTTTAGCCGACTCGATGCCTACGTCCACTATATAAGTCTCACTTAAGGTTTTTCACTATCTCGATGCTTTATTACTGCTCAATCCAACAAGGCCAATACAATGAGGTTGATTATGGCTTAACACCTCCAAGGCATTACAATGTTGTTTTACTTAGGTTCACAACAAACCTCTCTCAATGTTGTTTTACTTAGGCTCATAACAAACCTCTCCAATGTTGTTTTCCATAGTCTTACAACCAAGCTATATCACACTCTCAAAGTGTATACAAAAGGTTATATGAATGAAGCTCTATGCTAGAGTTAAATATTTAATGCTTGAACTTTGATCTCTAGCTTGAATTTGTGCTCTTGATATTTGGAATTAATAGAAAGTTTGGAAAAATGAATTCTGATGTTGTTCAACTTGTTTTTGGCGTTCTCTTGATGTGTTTATAGTATTCTCATGCCATATGACCGTTGGTAAAGAGAATATAGCCATTAGAGTCTTTTTCTAGCCGTTGCAGCTTTTTGGAACCTTGTTAACGTACGTTACACCAAGTTTACATATGTTATCTGCATATTTTCTCAGCTCACATACGTTTCCATTAATCTCATGTACGTTGATCAAGCTTTTAGCACTTGAGACGCACGTTTCACTTGGACAAATGCCCATTTTGTCACCGAAAATGGCTTGTTTCGTATTTCCAAGCTTTCCAACGTGTTTCTCTTCAAGTCAAACTTTTTCCACTTCATCAAAAGATTTTGTTCATTATCAAAACACATAAGGAACTTATGGTTGATCACCCATGATCCAACAAATTTATAGTGGTTCGGTCCTCTATGACCTACATCCACTCTGTAAGGCGTGCTCGAGTTTTGATTCCACTAGTGTCCTCACTTACCGGCGGAGGAAAGCCTTTACAACACACATTGTTTTTCAGGATCACAAGGAACCTTTACTAATAAACGCTTATTTATATATGTTACAGTGTTTGATTCCATATTTTTTTAAATATAACTTAAGTGTTTATCATAAGTTTTGTTACTTTTATGCTTTGAATTGTGTTTCTAAGGTTGATTGATGATGCTTTGACAAAATTGGGTAAAAATGATCCAAACGGAGCCAGAACGACAAGTTTCTCACCTCTTGGAGCAAGATAGGGTCAAGCTCATTAAGACACAAACAAATCCTCCACAACACGGCCAGAATTATGTGCCTGTGTCTTACAAAATCTCCTAGATTTGTGCCTTTCTTGAAGACACAGTTTGGGCAATGGAAGCCACAGTTGTGTGTTGCCCAAAATAGCTACTTCGTGTTATTTAAGCGTGTTTTGGAAACCTAAGGAGGGAGCAAGTTTGTGACACAAAAATACACTCATTTTAGGGCTAGAGAATGTCGGGAATTCAAGAAGAACCCAATTCAATTCAAGATCAAAGGAATCACGTGAAAGATTGAAGGATTCATCATGGTTTTTTCTTTTCTCTCTGGATTCTCTTTTTATGTTGTTGTTTATCTCTCCAAAAGTATGAACTAAATACTTTATGAATCTAAATGCTATAAACCCTAGATTGACTATGTGATGGATTGATTGGTATTCTTTTAGTTATTTGTGGAATTGAGATTCAATTATGGTATCTATTGTTTAATTGTTGAATTGATTGTTCCTAGCCTTTCGATTCCATTACTGATTCATGCATGTGCAATCGAGAGATTCTGTGCGTGATAGATCACTCGTAATTGGAAGGAGTTACGTGCAAACCTATAGAAAGGTTGACATAAATCCTTTGGATTAGGGTCAAACTGTTAGTGATATGCACTAGCCCAATCATATGTACATTGTCATTACATTGTCATTTATATTGTTTTTTAATAAACACGAGGTTTTTCATTTTGGCATATATTTTGTCATGTTTTTTTGTAATGCATTAACTTGATTAAAGTATCCATGAATAGTTAATTTTCTCTTATGTTATCAAGTGTGTGACTTGATAGTAAAACATTAAGATAAAAGAACACTATTCTAAATTGTTCCTGGTCATTCATTATCATAGGAATGATAATGAGTTAAGACAAGTATGCACTTTGAGAGATGATCATGTTTTACTAATCATGGATATGGGATGTTACTCAGAACATAGATACATGTTGGGAACATGATATTGACTGACCCACAATGAGAAATACTACATGGAATATATGTCATCAGTATTTCGTTTTGTAGTAGTTATATTTGAGTCCTTCGAGCTGAATTCACCATTGATTCCTACATGTGAATCTTTATGTTTTGATATAGTTCAACATCATTCGTAAGAGGATGGTAATACAAGCTATAATTGGACGTATGGTAAATCACGTGGGGATATGTGAGTGACAGTGAAGGAATTTGTCCCGCTCTTATTTGAGTGAGATATCTCTTGGCCCCTTAACAAGTAGGACTGATGAAATAAATAGTCGTGCTCGAATGAAATTGATAGGGTTTATCAATATCATTTGTTTTGGTCAGTCTACTTGGGTATCAAGAAATATTTGATTAAGCTATATAAAGATGACATTATCCATGCTTTATGCTTGATCGAGATATCGTGTGACAAAATGATTAAATATCGAACTGTGCATTAGGTTTTGTCGAGTCATCGAATTCGCTCAAGTTGGGTAGTCATAATGACTTGCTAGAGCCTGCTTATGACTTGTGGGCCCAAATGGTAATTTGGGCCTACTGCCAATATTGAGCGGACCTACAGGGTCACAAACTCACGAAATGTGCTATATATTTTATGACGTGTCTTGCTATTATTTTATGATGAAATAATTTGTTTTATAATAGTTTAAAAACAAATTAAAATTCATTTGGCATAGTCAAAATAGTTTGTTTGACTTAGTCAACAAAAGAAAAAGTTTCTTTGACTTAGTCAACTAAGAAGTGATTTGACTTGGTCAACATGGTAATTAATATTTATGAATATAGTGGGCCAAAATTTTATTTACTGAAATAAATAATAGGGCCAAATTTTATATATATTAATTAAAAAAAATCTCTCTAAGTGGTTATCCCTGTTAGACTAGAATAAAGGAATTCTTGTGGACAAGACTTAGATTTTCTAGTGAGACTAGGCCTAGATTTTACTAATGCTTATAAATAAACCTCTTAGCACACCCTAATGGGTTTTCTTGCTTGGCTGTCCATTTCACTAAAAAGAGAGAAAATTATAGCAAGGCATTTTTTGAGAGTGTCCTAAAAAATTTGGTGCTAGCACACTTCAGCAGTTCATTCGTGTGGATACCAGTAGAAGGCGTTCGCATCCTGCAACATCTGTGACTCAAATCCAACAACATATTCTCGTTTTGGTTCATCAAAATGAGGTAAACGCATGTTCCTTAATCGGTTTTATCGAATTGCTTGGATCTTTAGTAGAGTTCGTGACAAAAAAAAATTATTTTTCGCTGCTTGTATGGTGTCACGGATTCCAGCAATGGTATTAAAGACACTTGCAATTTCGATATTACTAATTCCTTATTATGTGATGTATATATGAATTCATGTTTATGATATGTTATATGTTGTTAGAGTTTTAGCATGAAACCATAGGCATAATAACAAAAAACAATTCATCTAATCACTCCAATAACAAACCAAAATTGATAGATAAAATAAAGATCAGATCTTTACTTACATTAAGAGTGTTGAATTAGATACGATTATTCACCAAAAGCCCTAGTTCACCTTTGCCACGGATGAACCCTTACTCCTTAGATTTGCTACAAGCTTTGTAAGAACCTTAGCCTTAACACTGAGATGCCTACTTCACACATACTAGATCTATACTAGAACGAATTAAGGTGTGATAGCACTAAAGTAAACACTCTCTAATGTTTAATATAGGGTTCGACAATGCTAGGTTAGGATGTGCTCTCTTAGAGCCGAAAACACCAACTCAACTAGGGTTAGATGTAGCATCACACCTTAGGTCTTTATATATTGTTAGGGTGATTCTATTAGGGTTAGGATGTCTCCAAAAACCCTAATAAATCATGTCATGTCCGGCCACAATTGTCCTTTTGGGTTAGGAAGTCTAATTCCTACTTTAAAGGGAAAGGCTCCTAACTTTTAGGATATGGTCATTGAGCTTAATTTTCTTACACTATTTGGAACTTTATTTAACCAATTAATCCATGATTAATTAATTAAACATGTCATGGGCTGAATTATCATATGATTAACCCATACTAACCATCGCTAAAATTCACCTATGCACCTTAAGTCAACATTTGACCTAATTGCAAGAAGAGAGATAAAACTCGTTCCAGATCTTTCGTGTGCAATCCCGTAGTTTCATTCAATGTTGGAAATGATTTTAATATACATTAATACTCATAAATCACTAGGGGCCTCTAGCAAGACGTAGTGACTACCCAAATTGAATGAATGTCGACTGGAGCCAACAAACCTAATTGCAACCTTATACAATC
>CAODLS013247791.1:0-11497 GCA_948243855.1 Flueggea neowawraea | reverse complement strand
AATAACATCTTTATTGATATTACTAATCAGTTTTGTCTCTAAGACTCTAGCATCCCAATTTTTACTATTCCTTTTTGTTGGTTCACTGTAAATAAAAGGAAAAATGTCAATTTTTCCAGAGAATTCATAATTAGATGAAGTGATTCTTGGATGAGCAACCGTAACCATGAACATAATCTTAGTAATGAACTTTTTACTTCTACAAGTTTGTAAAGGTTCTTGTTCCAATGGATGTAGGCTTCTCTGAGACCTTAGACATATAAAACCATTTTTTGTCAATATGAACATAATCATACATGGTGTCAAACATAGGTCTTGAATCAATGGTACCTTGATCAATCATGGAAATGCAAAATCTCAATCTTGCTTTCTTATTCTCATCTGTTAGAAAAGGCTTCAATGAATTAGAATGAGGTTGAATACTACCTTATTTGATACACGTATGAACTTTTGACTTTGTCATATTCAAAGTAGTAGATAATGATCTAATGTTTGTACGACGTTGTAGAGGAAATTGGCTAATTTGATCAAAATCTATTTAAATTCTTTTACGTCCCACTCGCGTCAGAAGCTATAAAGAAACATCAACTTCACATTTATTTTCCATGCATTTTTTTCCTTCTTTCCATATTCGAGCAACTGTTCTTCTGGGCACTGAAAATTTGATGGCTTCTTGTTTTAGTGATCCTCGTTTCAGTTCTCCACCTTTGCTTTCAGAAATTAAGTGATAAGAAAGAATGTGTCTTTGTTCATTTGTTAGCCATCTTCTTGATTCTTGAGAAACAATTTATGGTGGGTCATTTAAATCTAA
The DNA here is from genome assembly GCA_948243855.1 of Flueggea neowawraea. Classification (NCBI taxonomy): domain Eukaryota; kingdom Viridiplantae; phylum Streptophyta; class Magnoliopsida; order Malpighiales; family Phyllanthaceae; genus Flueggea; species Flueggea neowawraea. Next base: position 10,686 of record CAODLS013247791.1, on the reverse strand, counting down.
AGGAACTTGTCGGGGTGGGGAGGAATTTTCTGGTAAAGAATTTAGATCTAAATTTGGAATAGCCATAGTATTGTATATAGGTCATGTATGAGTAATGGATGATTTTTATATGCCAAATCAGTAGCTTTAAAAATGGCAGCATTGAGTGGAGTAACAAAACCTCCATGGCGGCAACAAAGGTTCTGCAATCATGCACTAATGCTTTTTGCCCCATAATTTTTTTAAATTCCTTGGAAGCTTAAAATTCTACATAGAAAAATGTTTCAATAAAATTACTCCGATGCGGGGAGTAGTTCAAAAGAGGTTTAAAAAAAATGGTTGCATTGAGTGGTATTTACTATAGAGGAAATTAAAATTCTCATTTGAAATCAAATCATATTTAGTAATAGTTTTAGTAGGGGTATAATAGTACCAAATATATACTCCTTAATCTTTGTATAAAAAAAGAGGTGACAATCATTGTGGGATGGAGGGAGTACTATAAATACCTAGTTATGAATTTGTTGCAGGGGGCTTCTGACTTTTTCGGCAGAGAACATCAACCCTTTTTTTTCCTTTGTTCTTATTTTCAATATGCGCTGCTAAACTTTTCTCTAGTCAAGGTACAATCGAAGTCGAACTTTAGCAAATTGTGAGGTTCTATTATCATCAGTTCTTTATTGTCTATGCATTTATTCTATTTCTATACTCTATTGATTGCTAATTATTTTATCAACTGATTTGATAACAATCGATTGAATTAGTGGATAGGGTAATAAACTGGCAGTTAAATTCGTAAATCTGTGATTGCGTGTCTAACATAGGTGGTAGGTTAATTTTGTTGTTGTGATAACGGACTTCGACTGTCATTAATGGAATAAAGTAATCTAGTCTAAATAAACTGCGTCGTTGGGGCTTGTTGGATTGGGTAAGGTCTTTATAGTTCGTTTTGTTGCTGATAAATTGAACCTTGTAGGGTGTCTCGAAGGTTGTTTGTTGGTTAGGAAAGTAGTTCACAGGCGTCCCGGAACTACCGAGACATGAAGTAAAGATCGATTACCGAATGTGAAACTTGTAACTATCACTTACCTGTATAAATTGTATTGATTTATCTTTCGTTATCTATGATCAATTTTCTAAGTAGGACGAAGATGTACCTTGACTAAACTTTCATATCATTTATTTCACCCTTTTATAATTGTGTGTATCGAGTTATTTGCTCTGTTTGCTTTCAATACATCAAAATCTCATTTTTATTTTAATTGTTCTTTATGCAATTGGACAAGCTTTTACGAGTCTCCATGGATTCGACCATGCTCGTCACTGTCTTCAGTCTTATTTGTTTTCATTTTTAGAATAGGAAATAATTTGCTTGTTTCGACACACATCAAAAAGTTTAATTTTAGAACTCAATTCAAAAACTCGCAAATAAACTCGTTAATCAGTTCATAAGCAGTCCGATAACAAATTTAGCTTGATTCTCAATTAAGAGAGTTTGTCATACACTCAAATTGAACTTAGAACATTTAAGCTCCAACTAAATTCAAGTCAAAATCTGAATAAAGCCAATAATAAGTTGATCTAGAATCATCAACTTTTAAACATACCAAACTCGAACACAAATTATAGTTCTGACTTATACTCGAATTTGAATTCAAGATATGCCAAGCATGAACACTTTTTAAATGTTTGTTTGATTCACTTTAAATTTTTAAGGAAATGAACTTCCAAAGTAAGAATTGGGAAGTACGAAACTGCATTGGTCAACTCGATTGTTCTCACACTTCCTCCGTATCAAACATAAACTTTTTGTCATGAAGTTGCACTTCTTTGATTTATTTTCTTACTAGTTACTACCAGACAAATACTACTAAAACTCTGCTTAACTACTATCAATCAATATTACAGATTTATAAACTTATTTATATATTATTTAAAATTTGTTTAGAATTTATTTACAATCTGTTCATTTTACAGATTTGTTTAAAACTTGTTTACATGTTATTTGTATTTTATTTCTTATTTATATATTATTTGAATGTTGTTTATATATTGCTGATATTTTATTTATATGTTAAAAATAATATATAAACAAATCTATAATTTATATGCTGTTGATTTGTTGTCGATATATTGTTTATATGTTGTTGATATTTTATTTATTTGTTGTTTTTGACATATGAACAATATATACAAAAATATCGACAATATATAAATAAGACGCTTTGAATTTACAAATATAGAACAAATTAACAACAAATAAATAATATATAAATAAAACGAGTGTAATTTAAAAAATCGCACCATAAATTTAAAAAATGACATGCATATAAAAAAAAAATTAAAAAATATATTTAAAATATACAAAACTTGTTCGTATGAAATAAATATTACAAAATTTAGTTTATGTACCGTGTAATCGGCACATGAGTTAATTCAGATATTTATCGGTGGACTGATGTCTGCCGCGTGGTGCGTGGAGACTAATAATCATTACTTAGCGTGGCCTCCATAACGGAAGTCCCACCCGAACGTATTCTCGACAACTCTCCAAAACCCTACTCTTCTTTCCCACGCCCAAACAGGAAAAAGAGGAGAGGACGGAAACATGGGTCACAACAGCAACAAGTCGAGGCGGTCCAAAACCCACCACCATTCCCATCGTGGCCAATCCAGCAGAACCACCCAACTCCAACAGTAATATTTTTCTCTTTTTCCTATAGCATCCTTCAGAAGATCACTCCATTCATTTTTTTTCCTACTTTTACAGGGAAGATGAGTCCCTCCCACGTGATCAAGGTGTTGAATTTTTCACTGGTGTTGGTGGTAGTGTATTTGGTGTTTGATGTATTGCTTCTGTGGAAAATTGACTACGTGTGTACACGAATGAGTGCAGTGCCTGAGGAGGAGACACCGAGTCCAAAAATTCAGCTTGCCATGTGGGTACGTGTTATTTCTTATTGTTTTGTTTATGTTGCTGTATTTGATTTCGTTGATGGATGTGGTTGTTTGTTTCTGATGAGCAATATTGAATTGGAAACCAAGTTGAAGATGTGCGGTTTGCAAAAAAAAAAATGATATGAAGTGTGTGGATAATCTAATTTGGTTTTGTGTTGTTGTGTAGGACTTTGGCCAGTGTGATGCGAAGAAATGCACGGGTCGCAAACTTTCGAGATTCGGTTTGTTAAAAGTAAGTATCCACTGCACGGATTGATTTTTAATTTAGGAAATTTGCTTTTGTCTTGGCAGGAACATATCTAATTTTCTGTTTATCCAAGACATGGCAGAACTGTTGCGAATTTTCTACTTAGTATCTTATTTGTGCGGAATTGATCATTCATTATGGTGAAATTATCGGATATTCTAATACTGGAAACAACAGCCAGCACAAACAAAATAATATTTTGTTATAAAAGGTGGTTAAATCATTTGACAATAAGAATTAGTTAATGCGATGTAGTTGATATTATTTTTTCATTAGCTCTCTCCATCCTACATAGTGTATACATGTGATTTGGGCGAGAAAGTGGCACAATCTAATAGAAGCACAAAATCTTTTTCATAACTCCATTTGAAGTTGCATTCACTTAAATTAATGCCAACCTTCAGTTGTTGGCAAGGTTATTATGCAAAAAGATTTGGACTTTTGTGATTTTGATGTACATTATTAAACACAGTTATTATGGCTATTTTCACATATTTGTATTGTTGGTGCTTATTACACAACCCATCCTTCGAGCCTGCAATTTTACATTTGAATTACTTGATCTTCCATTGACGGGTTATCAAATGATTTTTCTTTTTGTGGCAGGAGTTAATGTTAATAGTGGTTTTGGAGGCATTTGTTTGAGGTAACACCATAAAATTGGTTTCCTAATTTTACTTGTTTCTGAAGTTACTAATTCTCCTTGAAAATGCAATCTCCTTTCATAAAAATTGATTGTCTGCAATAGTTTAAGAATAATGAACCAATTCTCATGGAAATATTGAATCCAGTTTATATTTCTTCTCTTGAGAATAATTTTGTTCAGAATTTATCTCTAGGATATCTCATGGACCATATTAAGGCATCTTTGATTTCAAAAGCATGCAATCAAATGACGTTAACAGATACTGAGTTTAATTATTTGGGAGCGTTGGTTTAACAGAAATGTAGAATGTTGATTACAATAGACATGCCTGTTGGATGAAGTTCCCTTATGGCCTTTGCTAATGTAGAACTAGTGTATCTGCATCTTTTGACTATGAACATATGTTTGTCTTGTTATCTGTTATGCTCGTTTATCAACAGTCCGGTGGGAAGCCAATGTGTTTCTAAAGAAGATTCGAGGTTAATCAAGAGGAAAGGACTAGCTGTTGTGGACTGCTCATGGGCGCGTTTGGAAGATGTACCATTTGTGAAGTTACGTTGTGCTTCTCCTCGCTTGTGTAAGAACAACAATTTCCTAAATTATATGACTTGGCAGGAGCTTGTTCAAAACAAGTCATTCTTTTGTTGCTTAGACATTGTCAAAATGAACAGAGAACATGTTAATGTAATATCTTTGCATTAATAATGGAAGTTTTACCATTTAAGTTTTATCCTATTCTTGTAGTTTTTTTGCAGATGTCAATTTCAGTAAATGAAATTTTGAGCTTCCAATTAGCATGTCAAACCTTTCAAGAAAAATTTCACTTTCTTTCAGTTATGTTCTTGTTTTATCCAATGAACTAATTTATTCTATTACATTGCAGTACCTTGGCTTGTTGCAGCAAATCCAGTAAATTATGGTCGGCCTTGTCAGTTATCTTGTGTAGAAGCTTTAGCTGCAGCTCTGATAATTTGGTAAGGAAATCTCCATTATCCTACCATCCACCAAAAGCTTTATCTGAGATTTACATATGCTAATGTAATGCAAATCTTTTTGCATTTTTGGGTGTGCGATTTGTGCATTGCTATATACCTCTAATTTAAACTTAGGTATAGCATCCATTTGCACAGCTAGGCATGAAAGTGTATTTCTGCTTTTTATTAATTGTCAGTTGTTAGAAACAGCCGCCTATGCATTTTGAAATATTTATTTGTGAACTTTTAAGTTTGCCATGGGCTTGTGTTGAGAAATTCTTATTCTAGCTACACAATCTATGTTGAAAGTTAAGAAGGCTATTACCCATTTGATTAAGACATGTGGTTTAGAGATAATATCAGACCAATATGAGATAAGCATGAGATCACTACTGTGTTGTTAGAATGGTTATGAACACTATATATCAGATGAAGAGGAACTTTTCAGGAGTATTAGTGCTTTGGGTTTTGTTAAAGAAGTGTTTCCAAAAAACAACTCAACAGTTTTGTTTTGATAGTATTATTGTCAAAAATTAGCCAATTTAGTGCTTTAAACTTGACAGATGGAAAAGTAATGAACAAAATGAGGGAAAAATACCCTGAAAACTTTAAGGAATAGTTCAACGAGTACTCTGAGACATTACAATCTCTTGCATTGATGGATAATTGTTTGGAATTACTTTGGTCTCCTTGGATTTTATGTTTGTTGCTCCTTGCTTGAGTTGCATATACATGTCATAGAACAATGTGTCTATCTTTTCACATTGCTGTTATGTTCAGTGGGGAAGAAGAAGCTGCTAATTTGTTGCTGGAAAAATTTAAATGGGGCCATGCTTTCCTGTCTCTCAACAGGTATTTCTTATTCTTTCTCGTTTGCTTTTGGAAGTAAAATGTTAGATGAGTGTCAAGAAAGTCTTAACGGTGTAAGAATTGTGCAAGGTATTTAACTAAAACTCAAAAGGCTGCTAGAAATTGTTAAATCTTTTACTGAGGTCACCAAAAACAAAACCTTAATGCCTCTTTCTGCAATGTGTCTTGTGTACATAAAAAAACAAACAAAAGCAAACGTTTCAAATTCTTGCAGCGGTAACATTGTATTAAGTTCAGTTCAACTTTTGTCTGGGGATGGACTACTTGCTTCTATTTATAGTTTAGCGTTTGAACCCCTTTGTTGGCTCTGAAGTGCAATTAGTCCGGTTTAATTGATAAATGAGACCAGATATTTTGCCGAAGAAAGGCTGTTTGAATTCCAACTGAATGTTATGAGCTTGACATTTGACATATGCCTTCATTGAAAATATTTTCCACATATTAACCATTTTATAACTTGCAATTTTGGTTCAGGGAACTTCTAAAGGCATATTCGAAATGCGAAAATAGTGTTGATATCATTTCTGTCCAAAATGCTTGGCTTTCCCAACAAAAGCAGGTGCCAGAGGATACACCAGATGTTCAAGGTACTTTTCTTTTATTGTAGTTAGAAAAGTTTCATGGTTCTTTAGATGTAATCATGATTATTTTTTGGTTTATGATTCATTTTCTAACTTCTCTCTTATGTGATACTGGAGTTCTTGTTCTGGAACTTGTATGAAAAGCTGTGATTCTCAGCTTTAAATTGGTTCATCAACTAAAAAATGATAATTCTTGTTTGTGTATATGTTGTAGATTCTTATTCCCTGAATATGTTTCGTCTCAGTCTCTAGTATGTTATCACTCGGCAACCTTTTTTAAGAAAGATGATTATTAAAAGGGCTGTAAGCCTCTTGAATGAAACTTAATGTTTAGGGATCATCGTAATCATGATTTGTAATAAATTATTTCAATGGTCCATGTAAGAGTATTTCTTCCCCCATCCCAAAGCATTATGATGGCCATTTCGCTTCAGGTCATTTTAATAGATTTGGATTGTTCATTTTTGATTTTTTTTTCCCAAAAAAGGTATATTTGGATTTATTTTTGATGTCTCATTGGATGAATAATTAAAAGTTGCTGGAGAAAGTTTCTTGTCTTGTTTGAAATTATGCATCTCTGTTGCTAATAACGTCTTCTTTTTGCCACCACAGAAGCAGAATCAAATGGAGACGAGGGCCCTTCCGATGAATCCGAAGACGGATTGCCACCACTGGAAAGGAATATGAATCATTTGAACTTTCAGGAAAGTGATGATGACAGTGAGTAGATGAATCTTTATTCATGCATAGAACGAAGGAGGCATTGCAACATAGTTGAAACAAAAAACTGAAATATCTCGATTCATTGCCTATCATGAAAATCACATGAAGCAGTGATTAGCTGATGGTAAGAGTCCAGGAAATCTATTTTTCTTGAAGCGTTTCTTGATGTTTACCCTTTTCACTCTAGTGTTGATTCTATTGTTTGTGTTTGAGATTTATGTCAATCGACCCTTTAGATGTCTTACGCACGATTTTTAACCGGACCCAAGAGAATTGAAACCAAATGTGTGCTAAGTTCCTCCTCTTATTTGAGCACTTGGCTTGAAGAGTTTAATTGAAGTGTTGGATGGAGTTAGAATTGCTTCTGTGCTTCAAAAGGCGATAAAGCGTCTTCAGCAGTTATTCAATTCAATTATTTTTTGAGAAATGAAGAAAAATGGTTAAGGTACTTTTTGACTACAATCCTCTAAATCAAACATATTTTTTTTTCACTTTCAAGAAAGTTTTAGTTTTTTGGTACATTTTTTTTATAAAGAGTGTGACAATTTATAAATTTATTAGATATCTTAACTTACGGTAAAAAAATACCATGGTTACATATCGAAAACACGAAAAGAAACAAAAGAAAAACATATACAAAACCAAGTCAAAGTACAAGAGAAAACAAGAAAGACAAAACAAGACTCCAGACTCGAATAAAACACTCATACTTGATCGTAGCAACAACCCTGTTGTACCTCCAGAGCCGCTCTCTAATCCACTAGGCGCCCTCCTCCAACACACACACGTACCAATAGGTAGATTATAAGCAGACTTAGACAAATAATTTGCTGCCGAATTATACTCAAATACATGTTTAAGACACACCTCCCACCATTGGTCAATAAGTACCTGGATAGCTCTAATCAAAGAACTATACTTGTTTGGCATCGGAGTCTACTCCTTAAATAAATGAATTATGAGTAAGCTATTAGTTTCAACTAAAATCTTTTTCCAGTTGTTCTGCCAACATAATTGAAGACCAGTACAAATCCCCCACAGCTCCTCCACAACAACATAATATCTGCCTATATTCGTAGTAAAACCCCCGAGCTAGTGCCCTTTGTAAGTGAATATACTTTGTATATCAATTGTGATGTATCGTAATAAATACGATATATGGTAATCAATATAATATTATTATTCTGAGACTAAAATTATAATATTATAAAATATTGATAAGTTTCACTGTCATTTTCATTATATTTTTATAACATGCTCCTAAATAAGGGCTAAACATTGTTTGCTTTTATTGAGGTGTGCATATAAACGATGTTTGTTTAACTCATAAACAATGTGGAAAGTGTTACGAATCATTAGTAATTAATCATTTATATTGTGAATTATTTTCTAAAATAATAACTTATAATTAAATTCAACAACAACCAATAAGATAGAGTCATTTTGCCATCGTGGAAAGAAGAGTCTTCACTCCCTTGCATGTATAATTGACTTTTTTTTAAGTAGCCTTATAATATATTATTTTATTTTTATTTATTTATTTATTAATTTATTTTAAAATTTATATATTCGAAAGAATATATCAAAAAATAAATATTTTATTAAAAAATTAAATGAAGAGTATTAAAAAATGAATAATTATTTTTTATTTTTTATTTTTATTAAGCAATTATAGTACTAAAAAAACTTTTGATTAATTTAGTACTAAATATTGAATGAGAAAATTAAATTATAAGTGTTATTAGAATTTATCTAAAATTTAAGATAAAAAATAAGGTGAAATATAATATTTTAAAGTATTATTGTACGAGTCCGAAGGGCAGACGTCACACATTTAGAGACGGGCATCCACGGCAAATACGTACAATAATCAAGGACCTTTTAGTAATTATACAAAACAAAATCAGTTCCAATGCCAACACCACCACCAGTCCAGTTCCCCGTATTTCGTCTTTTTAATTTCTGGATAACAGGCCATCAAAACCCTAAATTTCCCATTTTCTTCATTCTCTGTCTCTCTCAGTATCCCAAAAATAAATAACAGACGAAATAAGAGATAAGCCTGGAGTTCTTCACTTTCATGGACATTCAGTTTCGATGTTTTCTCTCTTTCCGTAGTTAGCTTTTCTGTTTGTGTCCTTTTTTTCTTTTTATTTCAGGGGAATAGAATATCGCAACGGAATCGCGTCTTCTTAGGGTTCTGTTTGGATCTCTTCTTTACTTCGTCTGTAATTCTAGGGTTTCACTTTTGTTGCGTGTGTTGCAGCGAAGCCGATATTTCTGTGTGAGTATTACTCTTCTCAATTTGGTTGCGCTTTTGTATTCATGGCATTGTTTGTTATTTTAATCACTCGAGGAGGGTGGGAATGGAATTTAATTGTTAATTAATCGAGCATTTATTTTGATTTTGGTACATTTTTCGAATTGGTGACTGTAAGCATTAGTGTCGTGATTTAGCCTGTTAAAGGTAAGAAATGGGTTTCGTTTTCTGATGTTAAAGGAGATTGCTTTTTTGTTTTTTTGGGGCTAATGTGATATTATTTCCAGGGTTGTGGAGCTTGTTTCAGTGAGGGAAGATGTCACAGTATCCGGTTCTTGACAATCGACCGATTGATCAGTGGAAGGTTACGGAGTTGAAAGAAGAGCTCAAGAGACGAAAATTGAGGATCAATGGTTTGAAGGATGATTTGATTAAACGGTTGGATGAAGCAATTCGGATTGAGAGGGAAGAAGCTCTTGAGAAAGAGAGGGAAGAAGAACTTGAGAAACAGAGGGATGAAGCACTTGAGAAACAGAGGAAAGCAGAACTCGACCAGGAGACGGAAAATGCTGCGAAGAATGTGGAAAATGGTTTGGATTTGGAGGCCCCGCCTGCACTTGAGGTTAAGAGTCCAGTGCCAGTGCCACTTACTGAAACAGTGCAAGATGTTGCCAATAAAAATGAGAAATCGGAAGATGTTAAGATTCTTCTTGACATCAATGATAGCGCGGAAGCCACTGGTGAAGAAAAACCTGAACAAGTGATCAAGCCGAGTAGGATTAGTTCTTCCGTTGCAGAAGGAGAAGTCACTATTCATGCAACTTCTGTGGAGATCAACACTACGGTCAACGAGAATGCGGTATCTGAAGTGGGATTGAGTGAGGAGGGAGCACTGAATTCTGATAAGCAGCTGGATAATGAGGCTTCAAAGCCCCAGCTGGACATTGAAGATGCAAAGCCACAGCAAGAGGATGAGGGTGTGAAGTCTACACTGCAAGATGTAATGCTTGACTCATCTGCTTCAAACAACCAGGTATCTGAAGTCAGCCCTAATTTAGGGTTTCAAGTAAAATCTGATTATATTTCTACTGATTCTGTATCAATTAATGAAAAGATTGAATTAAAGGATAATATAATTGATGATAATGTCAAACTAGAACTAGATGTTAAGCAAGAGATGGCCGTGCCATCATTTAGTAATGTTGTCGCAGTTAGTGGCGAATCACATCCTATGGATGTAGAGGAGCTAGAAGAGAGGAAGGCTTCTGTTGAGGAGAAAGGTGACAGCAATGCTAGGAATGCAGATATGAACAGGAAAAATGATAGTTTAGATTTGGGAGACTCGGAAAAGTTAAATTTGGACAGAAGTTCTGGTGATGATTCCATGGAGGAAGATGTTTTGGAGAGTAAAAACGTTGATTCGAACTATAATCTTGATGAAGTGTCTG
>CAODLS013247723.1:0-11751 GCA_948243855.1 Flueggea neowawraea | reverse complement strand
GATGAGCATGTAGGGTTTGTGTTTTGAAACCTTGAGTAGCGAGTCTGAAGAGTAGATAACTCGAGTTAGAGTAAGAGGTAACTCGAATTGTGTGACCACCCCTAGACAACTCAAGTTATCCAGAATTGTAACTCGAGTTAGACGAGGTCTATATAACTCGAGTTAATTATTGTGTAACTCGAGTTATCTGTGCAAAAGTGGAACGACGCGTTTCGGTGTTCTACGTCTTTAAAAGACCCCAAACCGACTGAAATCCGTCATTTGCTCCAATCCATTCCTTTTAGACGCTTCCAATCTCTCTCAAGTTGTTCATCAACACTTCCTTTGGGTTTCTTGAGGTAAGATCGTGTTTCTAATCCTTTCTTTCCTCATACTTTCTGCAACATTATGCATATTAGGGTATTAGGTTTCAAATGGGTTTGATCAACTCGGTTTAGGGTGATTTTGAGAGATTTCAAGTTGTTTTGATGGATTTGAGTATAAACTCATGTTCATAAGGATGATTAGAGTAAATGTAGTTGTTTAAGAGTGATTTTTATCGGTTGATTTGAGTGTTTGGTTGAACTGGACAATCTGGATAAGTGGTTTACTCGAGTAAGCATTTTGGCTAACTCGAGTAAGATAGGCTCATATTTACTCGAGTTAAGTTTGGATTAACTCGAGTAAAATATGTCATGATTTACTCGAGTTATTCCTTTGGCTAACTCGAGTAAATCAGACCACATATAACTCGAGTTAGCTCTAGATAACTCGAATAAATAGTGGTTCTGAGGGACCAAATTGTGATATTTTGTCATTGGTGAATTCAGAGAATCTAAGGACTAATTTGGAGATTTTGTCTACTTTGAGAACTATTTGGTAATATGTCAAGTCTCGAGGACTAGTACGTAATTTTACATTGGTTGGGGACCAAACTGTAATTTTACGTGGGTTTTGAATTTTGGGTCGAAGGTGATGGATTCACTTTTGGATTGGATTTTGAACGATCTTTGAGGGTTTCATATGCATGTGCACGCATTTTTGGTACAACTACAGTACCAGTGTCCCTTACATCATTGTTTCTGATATGCTATTGTTTCTGATAATTATTTCAGTTTTTTGCCCTTGTCAGTGGGATCAGTCATCTGGCAGTGGTACTGGGCTCTAGAGCTTGGACATCCAAGTGAGTGGATGTCAACTTTAGACACATAGGCTATGTCTGATGTGTATAACACATATTTGAAACCGGACTAATCTAAGGATTGGTTAATTAAATAATGGGATTATGTGAATAAAATATTCACTATTTATTTTTGGAAAAGAATTACATTTATATATTGATACATATGTTTTGATTGTTTTTTATGTTGAATGCATGGATTGTTTTGAGATAATAGTTTTTGATTATGGGACATCTTTGCTACGGAGTACGTAGCCTTTGGTATACCAAGGTATGATTGACCCAGTTATCAGGGTTGTCGATAGCCATGTGTCCTAGCCCGACACATGATTTGTTACCGGATTAGTGGCAGAGTCCACAATCATTATTGAGGTGGTTGAGTGGCGCAGTTCACACCACGATTATTACCGGTCCCATAATACGTATATATTATTTTTGTCTTGGGTGTAAACGTTTGCGAAACGTGTTTCTAAAACCATACTATGTATGTAGTGTGTATACATATATATATATACATTCTTATCGTATACATGCATGTGGTAGTTTTCCAACAGTTTTCAAACTATTCTTTGTGAGACACTCTAGAGTGTTGTCCCTCACTTACTGGATTTGACCCCCTTTGTTCTTTTGTGTTGCCTTGTTATTATTTTGCAGGTTGATTTGACTCGGAAACTTTTGACATTCCCGCCCAGTGAGACAGATACTTTTTGTTAGTAGCGCCCTTTTTGTTAGGCTACTTCATTTGTATTAGATGCTCCACTCCGATATACGGTTGGGTGATAGAGTCTGCTGGTTGTAGCTTTATTTTGGGGATATTGGATTTGTGATTTATCGCTTGTATTGATTTTTAATATATTTTATAATCATATATATATGATTTTCTCAAAAACGATTTTATTAAAATCATTTAAATATATGGATTTATAGTTTCTATATCTTTGAGGCTTGTGCGAAATGGGTCGGGCTCCAACAGACAGTTCACCTCGTACGCCGGTCATGGTAATGGGTCGTGACATTTGCCTTTTGTGGGCGATTCAGGATTTCAAGCAGTCAATACATTCAATTTAGCATAGTTACAAATCAAATTATGATAGTTAGTATATTGCATATCTAAAGTTATAGGTATTCCAGTCACTATATTATCTTCACATGTGTAGGCTTTAAACAGATTTATTATATTATTAACTTAGATATCGTGAATTTTTTCACTATTTCATCCGCTATGGTTTTTAACGGATTTGAATCTATGTTTCTGTTGATGTATTGTCAGTTTAAATGAATGAAATTATCTTTTATTGTCAAAAAAAATTAATAGCATCAAAAGAGTGAAACTCTGCTTCTAATGTTTTGTGTGAACTATAAATGTTTGCTTTTGGCAATGATTACGAAAAAGTTACCTACTTTAGTGGATATCAAGTTAAGTTAATTTTGATAGGTGCCATATTTAAACGGTAGATTGTGACAAATAGAACTACTAGTCTCGTATTTGCCCGCTGCCCAAACCACACGTCCTCCACCTTCTTCCTCTTTGTGTTGTTTGTACTCGTCTTCTCCCTCCTCTCTCATCTCCATCGACGTCCAGGAGATCTGAAATCGTCGAAGACCGAGATCTATTTAATCTTTATCTCTCCTTCGACGAGATATGTACTTGCCTTCTCCCTCCTCTCTCATCCCCCTGTACAAACCACGCGTCCTCCCCCATTTTTGTCTCTCTGTTGTTTTGATTTAAAGTGGATTCACAAAGAATATTTGAATTGATTTTGTTGATTTTGGTTTATTTGTGTAGGTTGATTTTGCTGAGTTTGGTATATTTGTGTGCAGGTTGATTTTGTTGAGTTTTGTTGTGATAGCGGTGACAGCTAGGGTTTGTCGAACTCTATTCACTTGTTTTGAAGACCTTCGAAGACCTTTTGAAGATCTTTGAAGACTTTTTAAAGACCTCCAAAGACCTTTGAAAATCTCCAAAGACCTTTTGAAGACATCCAAATACCTTTGAAAATCTTTTGTATACTTTTGAAAACCTTCGAAGACCTTTTGTAGAGTTTTTTGTAAACTTTTGAATACACTTCTATACATCAAACTAATTACTATTAAATAAATTAAAATTTGTAAATATTGTCTACATCGAATATATATACACAAATAATTGAGTTTAATTTTAAAAAAATAAATCAAAAATTTATTAAATCAAATTTCTTATAAAAAATTGTGGCATTTGAAGACCTTTTGAAGACTTTCGAAGACATGTTGGGGACATTCTGGAGACCTCTAAAAATTAGATTTTTTTTAGCTGGAATTCATTTTGTAGCAAAAAAATTATTTTTTTACAAAATTATCGCGATTTCTCATAAAAATTGCATTTGTCAAAAATGGTATTTTATTTTGTTATAAAAGTGTAATTCTTCCTATCAAGTTCTCCCCAACTAGGGGTAGGGCGTGGGTCAAACCAGGCTTATACCCAAAATATTGACCCATTAATTTGATTGAACCTAGATGAACGGGCCAACAGTTTAGCCCAAAAGGACCTCGAAATTAGTCGAGCCTGCCGATGACATATTAGTCTTTCCCTTAAAAAAATATTGTATTAAAGCTTCTTAAAACAAATCAATATGACAGTAAATAATGTTAATAATATTACTAATCCTATATTAATATATTTATTATAATATCTCAATATATAATTTATATTAATAATATCTAAGTTATATATAAAAATATATTAGATATATATTATAAAATAGTCTGAGTCAGACCACAAGCCATTTTTTCAAGCTCAAGCCCTTATTTCAAAGAGGAAATTACATAGTTTTCCTTTTTTGAGATTATAATATCAGTTTTGAGACAAATATAATTATAATTTCACAAATAAAATAAAAAATATTATAACTTTGTCAATGCCTTAATATTTATACCTTTTTTTAAGTTTCTCTTTCCTCTCTCTCACTCTCTCGACTCACTTCTCTCTCTATGTCCTCTCTCTCACTCCCTTTGCATGCTTCTCTCTCTAAATTTTGTCTCTTTTCTTGCATGTCACCTCGCTCTCTCAACGTCAGTTGCTTGGATTAAGAAATAATCCCCATCGTCGATCTGCCTTGATACACTACCATCTGACGCGCGAGACGATGAAGCCATCGCCCCACTCTTCGATAGTGACGACCTAATTGCGCCTTTACATTATAACAACCCACTTCTCCACCTTACACTCTCGCGACTATTTGCTTCCAGATCTAACAAGGGAGATGATGCAGACTCTTGTTTGTGGTGGGAAGCTCTTTTGGTCGAACAACAAAGACGCGAGAAACGAGATCGATGCAGAGAGAGCACATGCGACGGTGGTGCGACGAACGAGAGAGAGTGTGGATGCTAGGCGACAAACTAGAGAGAGAGAGAGAGAGCGAGAGAGCAGCGATGCGTGCGAGATAGAGAGAGCAAGAGCAGCTGTGTCAGGAGAGGCACAGCGGCTAGGGCTTCAAAACCCTAGCTACATCCTCATAAAGGAGATGTCACATTTCTGAAAATTTTTTACGGTTCTTAAAATATTTAATAATTACAAAATTAATTAGCCCCTTAACTAATAATTTTCATTTAATTATTTAAAAAAATGTTTTAAGTTTTGAAAGTGAATGGAACCAAATTAAATCAAATAAACAATTTTAAAAATTAATTTTTTCACATTTTTATACACTTATGTATATTTATGTACATTTCATTAAAAAATAATAAAAACTCAGATGAACTCAAATTGGTACACATTTTGTACACATTGTTGCAAACATTTGTAAATGTTGTACTCCTTTTGTTCACATAAGTTACTAAATAATAAGAAAAATATTAAAATGGTTCTTTAAGTTTTATAATGTACTCATTTTGTACAACATTTTGTAAGCATTTGTTGGTGTTGTTCTCGTTTTATACTTGTAATTTTACTAAATAACATAACAAATTTAAAATACTTCTTAAATTTTTCGCTTCCTACTCATTTTTGTACTCTTTTGTAAGTATTTGTTGGTGATGTACTCATTTTATACTCGTAATTTTACTGAATAATTAAAAAATTAAAATAGTTTTCCAAATTATTTTGTGTTGTACTCAATTTGTACTCGTAACATTTTTTTGTCATGTACTCATTTTCGCACTCGTTTAATATGCATTTGTTGGTATTGTATTTGTTTTATACTCATTGTTTTTAATGGTCAAAGTGCTTAATTTATACTCAATTTTGTATGCATTTATTAGTTTGTACTTAGTTTATTCTCACTTTGTACTCGTTTTGTACTAATTTTTATATCTGTAATATTGAGGCAGTTTGTTCTCGTTTTGTACTCATTTTGGCATGTAGTCAAACTTTTTGGTGCGTGGCCAACACACGGTCAACTTTCTGATGCGCGGCCAAAAAGTAGTTAAATTGTGACATTTGTGAAATTGTATTTTTCCATGGTTATTTCTGTAATAGTTTTCAATGCTGTCCCATATGTGATATTGGATGGTTTTTTGCTGTGTGTTTGTGTGTTTTTCCCTCTTTTAAGTTTAATTTTGTCAAGCTGACTCAGTTCAACCTTTCGTCCAGCCCCTAAATTTTTCAAGGTGGGTTCAGATTGGCCCACAGGCCAGTTCTAAAATGCCCGCCCCTATTATTAACCACATGTCCTATGAATATGATTTACTTATTTTGATGAGTTCACATGAAATCTTTTAAATCGACTATATTTTGCAATTTCCAGATAAAAAGTATTTCTTTTTCGTTTTTTAAAGAATTGTGTAGAACGCCTTACAATTATCGTTAATGTATAAATAAATATGTAAGTCAATAAAAATTATCCAACAGTGACACCGAAGAAGACTTTCGAGTTTTAAGATTTTAGAAGTCGAAAAGGAAAAAAAAAAAATCTCAGTTTAGCAAGCCAAAAAAGTCCTCTAGGGTATATTATTAGAGACCAAGTCTATTGATCCAAGTGGATGAGAGTTTGGATACTTAAAGTAACCACTCGGATTCAAATTTTTGTAGAACTAGAACCTATGGTGTTGTATATAGGCATTGAGAATTTCGTCCCTGCTAAGAACCTCTGCAGTATCGAAGAGGAGGAAGTTATACAACTTATTTTAACCTTTTTAAAAAAATAAAGTGTATTATTAGAGATGCTCCAGCATGATATTTCATTTTTATTTTTTTACGAATCAAAATTCTCCGGAATGATTAATTGAGAAAGGAAAGGTGGAGAATAACTATAAAGTTTTCGTAATCAAAATGTGCAATTTTCCCAATAAACCACAAATTTTACTGCAATGTAGGAGCATGTCACTCCTGCTACATATAACAAACAATATGTAGTTTTTATTTTCACATTTATACATAAAAATAATGTTACTTGCAGCCCTCACTTGCATTGCAAGACAACCTTCCATGCAATGACATGGCACACCACAATTGGAAAGAATTTGTTTGTAAAACCAATTGGACAGAACTTGAACTAACTAAAAAAATTAAGAATAAAAAAGAAGTATTTCACCATAGAAAAAGATTCACTATATATACAAACCATTTATATAATTAATCCACAGTTAATTAGGTTCTTTCAACAGGGCCTGCGAGAATTATGATTTTTCACTGACCTATGAGAGTTGTGATGAATCAAGAAAAGCTTCCTCAAGACCTTCATTAGCACCAAAAAGCCAGCAGATGGCTTCCTTGGTGGAGCAACCATGGCACCAGTAGTTTTGTTGGATGACATTCTCAAAGCTTGAACACAACCAATATTCACTGTCTCCATTCTTGAACTATAGCTCCTCATCATTAATTCTTCATTGAAATCCTCCCATAACATGTCCATCTTATCCTTTTCATCATCTTCGTTATCACTATTCACCAAATTCTCATGATCACATGATAATGAAAAGCTTGGTATTGTTGCAAAGCAATCCTTGTACTCGTCTTCTTGATCATCATCATCACTTTCTTCATCGTCAGCTTCGTGGGTGTGGAGGGCATGGTGGTGGTCAGGAGAGAGGCGCCAGAGAGGCGGCGAATCGATGGCGGAGATGGAGAATGTGCCAGTGAAAGTGGGGAAGGTGAAGTCTTCTGTGGTGGTGGTGGTGGCCATACGGTTTGGTTAAATGTAGGTGTGTGTGAAAATTGAAATAGGAGAGACGTGGGTTTTGAAGTGTTGGAGTTGGATATGTTTGATGTAGGTTTTTTGGACATATTAGTTCAACTGCTTCAACAAGCTACCTTCCTTCTCTTTTAGTTTGGATGAATGAAGAAACTAGGTTTGGGACCCACCTACAAAATTTTCTTCGGACACAAATTATAGTTTTATTTAGTTTAATTTTTTTTATTTTCAGTTTTACTTCTATTTTTTAAAAATTGAAAATATTTATAAAATATATTTACTAATAAAAAATTTTAACAAATTTTTAATTTTTTTATTTCTATTTTCTAATTTTTTAAAAACTAATAAAAAATTTCTCAACTAAACAGTCTCATTCTACAATTTTTAGCTAGTGTACTAGGTTTTTGTCAAGGGATTATGCTTTATATAATCTTTTCTCATTTTATTATGCATCATAATAAAAAATTGATATGTTCATAATCTTTGTACAAACGTTCGTGTACGTACAAATGTATGTTCTATGTACATTTGTACTTATATATGTATGTCAAATTGTGTCATTAGTATTGTTAGCGCTAACGCAATGTTACGCTATCAAGTATTCAACAATAAATATAGTAGAATCATAATGGTAATAAATTACAAACAAATTAATGTTCAAGTTAAGTATAAATTTGTAGAATTTCAAACTCGGGATAAAAATACAAGTATTATTGTAAAAATATATTAATAAGCCTACAACAAATAGATAGAAAAAAAGGTTAATGTAACACCACATTGCTATAGTCGGGAATACATATCATGCATGAAATTGTATTTATGTTTTTGATAAGTTTATTTTATTGAAATAAAGAAAAATATATAAATAGTTTTTAAATTCTGATAAAAAGGAAAAACAAAAAGAGAAAGTAAAAGCATGATGAGCCAAAACTCCAAACAAGAGCCAGTGACATCTCATCTACCGCCGGATTGGTAGGAAGAATTTGCCTCATTTCGCTAATTTTTCCACGTTGAGGTATTTGACTCTATGAGCTTTTGAAAGTGATTTTGCACTATCAAAACCTCCCTTTGTTTGGTAAATTTGCATTTGAAATCAATCTTTACTTCACCAATTTTTCTTTGCCATTTGAACGCTTAGCCACCAATTTCAAGCTATTTATCGTACATGTAAGCATTAAGCATAACATAAGAACTGTCCCATCTACTAAAGGAGCATTTAAAGACGGGGTAATAGACATGGACTAATTATGAGTTAAACCTAAGTAACTTCAACGGTAAGTCATGCAAAATTGGTAATTTTTCTCAGTAATTGCTAGTTTTTACCCATGATCCACGTTTGCGTACAGTCTTCTTGCGTACAGTCTTCTTTGATAATATATGAAACTAAGAGCTTGTAGGGAAATTTTGAATGTTTTTGTTTTACAATGACTAGTAATAATTAAATAATGAAAGATAGAGATGGATGATGTCGGGTCTCTTTCTATTTCTACGTAAAGAAAACCTAAAGGGTAAACTATGCGAGACATGACTTCTTTTTTTTTTTTGGACATTACGGAGATGACATTTTGTATGCTGCATTTCGTGAGTGAGCCACCGATATTTGTTTTCCAAATTTACGCTCGTGTTTAACAAAAGTGTGAGTTTTTTTTACAAGTGCAACAGTCCACTTCCACCTCCTCTTCACTTTTCACCATCTAGTTGATGGGATTCCCAATCAAACATAAAGCTCATAAATTTATTCTTTTATTAAGTGAAAAAATCTGTTTTGTTTTTTTACAAGTCCAATTGCAAAAACTGGACTATTCAAGTTTGGTTTTTTATTAAGTTATTTTTACTTATCTATTTTATTATAATTTTAAACTTTTTTGTTTGGTTTTTATGTCATATTTTCTGTCTGAGTCTTTATTTGATTTATTTTTCATTTCGGTTCTGTATTTGTTAGTTTTCATTTGGATTTATCTTAAGAGAAAAATAAAAATAAATAAAAACCAAATAAAAAAACAAGATGAAAATCAGTCTATATTTTAGAAAAAAAATTAAAAACCAAATAAAACAAATTGAAATCCAGTATGCATAAATCTAAACGAGAGAGAATTTATTTGTGAAAAATTATTGAAAATTAAATAAAATATAGATACAAAACCAATTGAAAATCAAATAAAAATTGGTTTCTCCTTAAAAAAATAAAAAATGAATGAAAACCAAATAAAACAAAATAAAAACGACTTCAAATTTTGTAAATTCAAATTGAGAGTGTGTAGTTTTATGAATTTCAACCTGATAGTCCATACACATGTAAAATGAAAATTTGGAACATATTTTTGTAGTATTGTATTTTTTTGGTATAATTGTGTATTTAGCCTAAACCCAAAACACCGAATAAGATTGAGTTAATTATGTCAGATGCCCCAAATGAAATACTGAATTTAATAAATAGGCAAACACAATTTCAATTTTGAGAAATAGAAATATGCTCAAACTTATTTTGAAAAATGTCAGATAGAGACATTTGGAGGCTTTATAAATCTGACATTTTTTAGGAAAGTTTAGAGCCTATTTTTATTTTGCAAAAACTATTTGGGCTAGAACTAAAAATCAATTTTCATATTTGATGTCAATATAATTGTGTAATTTTCCCAATAAGATTTGGCTAATGTTGTTTGCGGTTTTGTGGGGTGGATGTGTGTGTTATTCTTTACAACCATTTAAAAGAACAAAGATATGGTGAGTTTTATGGGAGAATCAAGTTACAACCAGCTTCATCTAATTGGCAATTGAGGCCATTTCTTCTATTGGTGGGGATGTTCAGATCTCTTTCTTCTTCAATCTAAATGGTGGAGATATGATTTTAACAACTAGATCATTTGCTATAGTGTCTTAAACAGAGGCTATATGGGATGGTTTTCAATATCGATGAGTTTGATCAAACTCAACAATCAAAATTATCAACATATAAAGGAAATTTAGAGGCATATTTTGAAAAAATGGAGGTCAAGTTCTGATAGTGAATATTATTATTTGATAGTGAAGCCTCTTGTTTGGACAAAAGAGAGGTCTTATCCTTTACTTTGAAGGAGTTTCTCATGTTAGACTATTTTGTGTGAATGCTTTGTTATTTTGAAAAACTTTGTGAATGCATGTTCAATCCTCGATCTTTTTTTTAACATTTTAAGGACTTTTTGATCTTTCAAAACCCAAAGAAAAGCTATTGCAATACACACAATTGATGTGGAGAACAAACTGTAAGCATGTAATAATGGGAACACACAATGTGTATTGAAATATGTTTACGTGTGTCACTCCAACTTGGTATTTAAACATAAGTTTCTCTCTCTACAAAATTAGAGATTTAATGAGCAAAGCTAGGCATCTTTACTTGTAGACAGAGTAACTGTTGGTTGTAGAGATGCTGTCCAACTAATAGCACACCCAAAGAGAGTGAAAATGTAACAAGTTAATCCACATTTTTACCCAAAACCTTAAGGTAATGGTTACAAGTCTACACCACTTATAAGTCCTTCACACACACCACACTTCTGCGATGTAGGGCCCCTCTCCATTCACACTTGTTTTCCTAATAATCTTTCCCTCAAGTGTGAATTTATTCCACATCGAGCTCAGGTCTGCTTCCCCTACAACTGAAACCACTCCAAGTATTGTGGAATTTTCTTAGGCTTCCTTGAGTACTAGTGTGGAATTTTAACCCAAGAGCTCTTTCCATTACTTCGCATATCTATGAGTTGGCCCCACTCATACTAACAAATGACTTTACTAGTCAGCACAACTCTTTACCATGCTTGGGCCCGTTCAATACCACGGTGTCACCAAGACCTTATCACATGACCTTTTTTAGGGAGTTGTTTACTTCTTTTAGGGAGTAGAATGACAGCATGAAAACTGGGAGGATAGGACTGAGACACGAGAATGCTTTTGCCTGTGTCTTGGCTGGTTGCTACGTGAATAGTAGCAATCACAGGAGACCTACCAACTAAAAAAATGAAATAAGGGTAGTGTACATGCAATACCCCATTTGTTTCAAGTAAATTTCCTCTAGCAATTTGTTCAATTCTGATTTGATATTGAATACTCAAGATGATGATTAGGAGTTTAATGATGGCGAGTAGGAGTTTAATGATGTCTTGAGGTGTTGATTAAGTGTTTGGAGGTGTTTAGAAATGATATTTTCTATAAGGTTGGGTGTTGTTGAGTCTCGAGAATAATGAGTTGTTGAGAAAACATTTTGTTTTACTCTAGCTGAATTGACTCACGGATAATTCAAGTTACAGTTTGGATAACTCGAGTTATATGGGGATGTTTAACTCGAGTTAGAGGAAATGTTACTCGTACATGTCGTGGGGACTGAAAGTGATATTGTGCATTTTAGGGACTGAAATTAGATTTAGTATATTTAGAGAGTCAACTTATATATTTTTGGGATTTGAGGGCTTAATTATGTTTTTTGGAATATTAGGGAGTCATCAATAA